>JAWQUT010000259.1:276076-321307 GCA_033807755.1 Ellobium chinense | reverse complement strand
TGGAGGGTGAAAAGGGATGAGGAGCGCGGAAAAAAACTCGTCTCTTGATGTAAACACACACCGAATGATGTCACATTCATTCACGGTAATCTTGGCCGTTACAATATGACAGCAGTCTAATTAGATTTAATTATTTCATGACTGTATTGTCGTGCATAAATACCTGACTAGCCCTACGTGACTAAGCCACGCCCTGACACTAGTGACAGTTAATTAGGCCTAACTACCTTATCAATGTTGCACTGTACATAACAAAAGACAGTGTGCTCCTTAGCATATCATACCCAGCGACAGAGAAAGAAAGAAAGAAAGAAAGAAAGAAAGAAAGAAAGAAAGAAAGAAAGAAAGAAAGGTTTCTATGTAAGAAAAGAGTGCATCACCAAGCAGACCGTGGCGTCACGTCAAAAGTTATTAAGTATACAGTGTATTTCACTGAAAACACGACATTCAGTTGCAGCCCGGTACTGTAATGAAACAGCAGTGACGCAAACAAAAAATGTGTACTTAATTAGGTTTGTGAACGGGGAACGGAACAATCATATGACAGCGAAACAAATGATAGCAGGCGGTTAACACCACTCGTGGCTTCGAAAGACATTAATAACTTGTACTCGTTAATACCACGGTGTCTGCTCTGAGCCAAGATGTCGCGAGGATTAGAATTTATTATGCACATGAAATCAGGTCACAGGGTCATGCAATACTAATTCGTATTTGTATTGTCAAATGTCATTAAGGTGTTGAAATGGGCCATGTAAAATATCATTCACTGTTCATTAACCCTTCGTCACCTCCCTCGTATTTGCCGTCCGTGTTGACGTATGACGATGTATTCACCAAATCTGGTTTTTCTTCAGAATTTTTGATCGCTTCTTATGACTGTATCCAAATTCATGACGGTGCAAGCTAAAGTTTTAAGTTCGTAACTAATTCATAAGAAATGAGGTACTTCAAGCCATTAGTAATGTAAATACGGCTCAGAGTTTGTCTCAGGTTCGCCTCTGTCGAATACGACGTTATAGGTCAATATGGACATTTTGTAAACAATGACACCTGTTAATTAATCATGTCTATTTTATCATCATTTTTAGTAACTGACTGATATGTTCACGTATTATAAATCTGCACGTCTGTGATTGCTAACGCTGTGTTCTGTTAAACAATGCAGTACAATACCATGATTTATTTTCAGGCTGTTCTTATGGAAATCAAACATAAAATAATGGTAACACAAGTGATATACACAGAGTCCCAAGCAAACAACAATGACCGTAAAATACACGCTCTTTAGGAAACTTAAACTGCCTCTACGGATGAATGAAATTATGTGTCTCTTGTTTTTCTCATCTTTTTTTTGTGTGTGTTTTTTTGACCGCTTTATTAACGTATTTATCAGAAGTATACATTATGGTACACTATAAATCTTCGTATTGAGCAGATCATATGTTATCACCAATGGCAGGATTAAGGCTTGGCTAAGTCTAAGACTCCCAAGTTCCATTGAGTGCCTAGTCTGTGACCGGACACACACACACACCCTGACAAATGCAGGCGGGTCAGGCTCAGTCCGCAGACTTAATGGAAATCAGCTCTCTATTCTTTGTTGTAATGCACGAACTAATTCACTAACCCGGGTCCCCGAATAAAAGGCGACATATTGAACGGCCTTATGAGGGTGCTTATTAGAGTCCTCTGAAAACAAGGGCCTGCGCCTCTATTCTCCATTTCCCCCTCGCTCTCTTTCTTCAGAAAGTATGGCCATGTACAACAATGCTTTTGGTAAAAGCTGCAGTGACGGGTGGTTAGGAAGTGAGAACGAGTCTCGGAGAACAACAAAAGCGCCTAAGAGAGAGAAAGAAAGAGAACGGGCGAAGAAAAAAATCGAAGCTTATTATTTATTCTTCGAGTTCTCAGGTCCAAGTGTGACAGGGAAACGAGCAAGGTGGGTAAAGAAAGGGGGAAGAAAAGAGGGTATGACCCCTTGACCCCGATGGGTCAATATGGGTTATTATGAACCCACATAATAGCACACCAAAAACCTATTGTCGATAACTCAATAAATTCTATCCCAGCGCAGAGCTTGCCTATAGAATCAATTGATTCAATATCTGAAACAAATAGTCTGCATGTATCTCACAAGCCTCGAGGATATTTGTCTGCGCTGCACCTTCTCCAACCCTTTGATCGGATCGCAGTCTGATCTCCCGCACGAAAGAGCGTGTTCTAATGTCTTATTTTCCTTCGTACACTTATAAATCAGCAAAATTCTTCATATTCCTGACACAAATAGCACGTGCAGTCAGCCTCTCCTCCTGTCAATTTCGTTTGTTTTTTTTTTTTTGAAAAAAGACCAGGAGAAATGGACTGACGGAGGTAAAGATGGAGGCAAAACTCTGGTCGGGAATTGAAAGACAAGACTTTGAAAAACGCATATTTTTGAAATTCCCTTTTCCCCTAACGCGTCTGTAGATTCAATAAAGATAAAAAGGGACTTGCAGCCAGAATTGCTTATGGCGTAATAAACAACATTAAAACAGCATTATGCCCTTAAGCGATACTCGTGGGGCTTGCTCCTTGCACAGCGACTCTGTTAGCTCACACGAAACTGCTATCTTGTTGGGAGGCGACGGCCAACCAGAGACATCGCCGAAGCTGTGAGAGCGAAAGGCGCATGTTTTTTCTTTGTAAACGAAATTCTCCAACACATGCATGCATCTATTTCAGTATGGCTTGATGCGCCCTTAGCACCTACATAAACTCGTTTGTTTCGGTGCAGATCTGATGTGCACCAGGCGAGGACAGACTACTGGATCCCCTGTGAGTTTTACTACATCGTTACGATGGGACATCTTTTGGGAGACAGCAAAATTATACCATACTCGTAAACACGATATTAAGGTCTGCCATTCGGAAAATACCAGGTATGAAAATAAAATCTGTATCATCATCTATGTCTAACAATTTTCACACTTTCTGTAAGATTGGTTTCAAAGCTACTTGTAACATGAGAATATTCTTTAGTATTCCAGTTTCTAAGATCGCGTAATATTGGAAATAAATTCCCAAAGAACTGAATAGGGCACATCTTATCCCATGAAACAGAAACATGTCAAGTCCTATTACTAGGAACAGCAATGGCGCAAGCATTCCTTAAGTGGAAAGAGACGTGTGTACATAAAAATGAAACGAGATTATTTTTTTCTAAAAAAGATAATTACAAGCTCAAACAGTCAAGAGGATTTGCATCACGAACAAATTCTTTTGCCATCGAGAAAATCTAGATGACTCTAAAATTATCCCGATCACGGTGAAGCCAAATTAAAACTTTAATGTTAAGCAAATTTATTCAGATTACAGTCTACAAGAAAAATCGTGTGAGCCAGGACTATTTAATCAAAGTGCCATGATGAAGTGTCATGCGAAGAGACATGTCAATTTTCTTTTTCCTTCCGTAACTCTCGTTAGGAGAAAGAGATATGAGGGAAAGAGCACTTTTCTCGATCATGCCCCTAAAATGAAAAAAAATAAACGGAGCGAGGATAAAAGCACATCACTGACTATCTCCAACAATCTGGGGCCACAGTACAATGGATGCTTGCATAACACAGACGGCGTTAGATCAAAGTGTGTTTTGTTTAGGCCAGAAAACAACTGAAACTGATAGTCTAGATGCTAAATAATCTACGTTTTAGGACTGGATCTTTGGGTAACACAAAGATGTTATTATTATGATAGTCCTGCTCATGGCAAAGGCCGTAAGATCAAAGTGTGCTTTGTCATATCTTTAACTAAACTCAGAAACAATTGAAACTGATAGGTCTAAGAAAGATCTACTCTGTTATCTACATGGTCTACTTCTTAATGCTGGGATAGTGGAGTAGTGCAATTTAGTATACGATACTGATTACTGGGAATGCCTTATAATCACAATACGAAATGTGGTCCCCTTTATCAGTCAAGCTGCTTCCGTTTCAGGACGCCTCAGGTTGTTTCAGATTTCGCGCCTACCAGAAGGACATCAGCCTTCGGTCCTTGATAATTCTGATCGAGACCTTCCTCCACCATCGTAAGCAGCGCTACCCTTAGAATCCGTACAGGTACATTCTACATATAATATTTATTTTGTTTCATTCAAATCCGATTTGACCAGCGACTTATCAAACTGACCTCCTTGAGAACGCTCTCGGAGCTGGTTCAGAGAGATCGGAAAGAGCGTCACCCTCAGTTGCGAGTGTCTGCACTGAATGAAATTTACCAACTCATTTTCTGACCTGCTTTTCGCTAGACAAGACTGTGGATAAGGTCGGAGCCTAGAGAGGAAATTAAAATTGGACTAAACTACGGATCAGTGGATACCGTTATCAAAAGATTAAGACTAAAGACTCGCACTCTTCCAGAAAACATATTCTCCCACTTTACTTTTCCACTCTCTGATTCCTTATCGCAATTTTTCGCCTGACAGGTCCTCGTATGAAATCGCTCAGATTTTAGAATTACCTGAATGGAAGGGGAAAGGCTGAATGAGTTTCTCTGGCACTATACGGCCTAACCGCACGAGAGAGCGGAGTCAGAGATGGATCAGAGGCATCTACTTCTAGGGTGATCCACTGCGTTGACAAGGAGGTAAAGAAGGGTCCCCCTTATGTGCCACCCATTCTTTCTTCTATTTCAAATGGTAGGGAGAAAGAACGTGGGAGAATCACAGCCTTTTTGGTGTTATTGATTTATTTGATCCTGCACTAACAATGGTACTATCTGAAGTCACTTTGCGAGTCGGCTTCGAAAAAGACGGAGGAGATTTGTGACACTGATTTGAAAATCAATTAATCTTTGATTCCATTGTTGATACAGAAGGGCTTCTATTCGCTGTATTTCTGTGAAAGATCTATCTGACGAGAGCAGCAATGGGAACGGAACATTTCGGGGTAATCAAGCATGGGTCGCCTTTGTCCACCAATCAGATATCATGACTTTGACTTTTCAGCTCGAAGATTTGGACCTCTACGCTCTCGGGAAGAAGTAGTGCAATCCCTCTCGACTATGTCATATTCCTTCACACACACACACACACACTCTCTCTCTCTCTCTCTCTCTCTCTCTCTCTCTCTCTCTCTCTCTCTCTCTTTGTCCCTCCCCTTACTCTCCCCGTCCTTGAGTTTTTGCACTTATACATCTTTCTTTTATTATTTAGCTCAAAGATTTGGAGTTTTCCGTTCTTATGACAGATTTAGTCCTGTCTCTCAAGCACGCCATTCTCTGTCCTTCACTCTCTCTCTCTAGTCTACATTCCACCCTCTCTACCTCCAAGTTCTTGCATTATCAGTCTTCCCTCCTTTTTTTTTTTTTTTTTTTTTTTTTTTTTNTTTTTTTTTTTTTTTTTTTGACTTTTTGACTTTTCAACCCTTTGTCCTAATTCACACCCTCTCGATTCGGCCATGTTCTCTCTCTCTCTCTTTCTCTGTCTCTCTCTCCCTCCCTCGCTGCCCATCTACCTCCTTGTCTCCAAGGTTTTACATTCCTTTGGCTTTTTGTCCCCTTCCCACTCTCCCCTCTCCCCGATTTATCTGCAGGGTGATTTGGACCTCTCCAACTGTACTATAAGGATATTTAATTTCCTCTCGACTAAACTTCTCTCTCTATCTCTTCCTCCAACCTTCCCTCTCCGTTCCTCCAAATTCTTGCACTCTCTTGCCTCCTCTTGCTGCTTTCGATCAATATCGCGCCAAGAGAAGACTTGTCAAATGAGGGGTTTCCTGGCCGTTGAACGGTTACATATTCCAAATTCAGACAGCAGATTCCTCAAGGGACATGGAATCAATTTTTTTAATCTAAATGGAACTACAAAGTTAAGAGAGCAAATTTAAGTGAATTGAGAGCATTTCATTAGACAGTGAAGTTGGCCATCGACTTTGGCCTTATTTCCCAACAGACGTTTCTAGGGGAGACAACGTTAAAACAACACGCGACTGTTTCATTTCGGCAATAAGAGAGCAGATGGACGCAAGCAGGGAGGGGCGTGGTTCCAAATAATGGGTCAAGAGAGGAATTTGTCCTAAAATGCTGTTGAGCTGGAGAATCGCAGAATTTATAATACAAAACTCGAAATGTGCATGGAATGCCAATAGGCACAGTGTTCCATCCTTTTCAGATAGTTTCAGATGAAAAGAAGGCGAGAAAATATATCCCGTTCCTCCCGTTCTGAAAAGGTTTCACAGAGATCAGCATTTTTACCTGATCGTTAATGGACAAATCCATTTAGTGCTAAAGAAGCTCATCACATGATCACAAATGCCGTTTGACTCTATCAGATTTAAAGATCAAAGAGCATGAGTAAAATATGACCCCATGACATCAGCTAATGGCAAGCCAAAAACACGGTGAGCATGAGTTGGCGCAACAGCTCACTGAAACGACGCACCGAAATAACAACAGGCGTTCTTTGCCAAGAAAATGACATCGAAATCGACCGTTATAAAATACTGGAGAAGCAGAAACAGAGTCTAACTGCAGCATCCGCCATAAAAGACATGAAGGTATAGCTTCAAAATCAAATCTTCTTTAACATCCTTGGCGAATGTCGCTAAGCCAGTTTCAAATTAGCGCTTCCATGGGAATATTTGAGAAGTGGATGCTTTAAGAGCAAGATCCTGACAAAAGAAAGAGCATTACCCAAATTGAAAGCCGGTTTTGGCATGAGTGATAAAGACACCAACCGATTCATCATGTCGAGCCCTTTCTTGTGACGGGCGAAAAGGTCTTGCGCAAAGAGGTAGAGCCAGGGCAAGAAAATTAACCAAGTCTGTCCCAGGGTAGGGCGCTATCGCTTCGATCTCCTGACTCTCAGAAAAGCAAATGGTGCAATCAATTTTGTTTTGTGTGGTGTTGATAGTTTGCATTCTGCCTGCTTCATCCATTCCCACCGTCTGACAAGCATCTTATATGGAAACCAACCAAGTCGCCCCTGTTCTCGTATAACGTCGTATTACCGAATTAGGTCAAATGAACATTTTGGTTCTACTCTGTTAAGAATTCTAGGCCGATTCTGATAACCGGACCCGAATTAATGTGTGAGTTAAAACATGTACATAACAATTTTATGAGGAATTACAACTCTTCATGCCGACTGGAAGGCTGCAAAGCTACTGTAAATATCCGAGAGAGTGAGTGAAAGATAGAAAAAGAGAGAGAGAAAGAGAGAGAGAGAGAGAGAGAGAGAGAGAGAGAGAGAGAGAGAGCTGGAAGGGTGAATGTAAGGATTTTACGTTGTCTGAATGAGTGTACGAATAGACTACTTGTTTTCAAAACACTGATGTTACTTTTGCTCATATACAACTGGATGATGTCTGAACTCCTCAATTCATTGATTGTTTTTGTTATTGATGTTGGCACCTCACAAACTTGAATTCCATGAGACCAGTCCATTATTCAAGTGAATGAGATGCTCGAGTTTGTGGGAATATTTTGACATATAACATGAGCAACTTTTGACCACAGCTTTACAAAGAGAACGCCAGTTTTTCCAGAACATTAAATTCGAGTCTCACACTACTTAATACAGGCAGATGGCCAATGCTGATAAAGAAAGAAGGAAAAAGTTACCGAGAAGGAGTCGTGGGAGGGAGAAAGAAGGTGAGAAAGAGAGTGCGAATGACAGAACCGATAAACCAGAAATAAAGCAGATCAGGTAAAGCCTCCATGTTTGTGGATAAATGACCTACTTAATTACTATCACTGAGTGCGGACGTGACTTAACTGTCCGGGTTATCCCGAATCTAAAATATCGCTTTAACTACGGGTGTTCTGAGACTATTTGAAAAGTGTATGTAAATCGATTACTAAGCACAACAAAGCTGCAAACTAACGATGAATTTCAGAATCGATATGTCCACAAAACATTAGATTTATTTTCTAGATCGTCTAAGTGCAGTTATTACTTCACTGTAGATGTTTTGAACCTAAGCTCCTAGTACCCAATCCCGGTACTGTTTTTCTGTGATCGTGTACTTCCAACTTACAACAGTGCATAGGACATAACTACAGTTTACGGGATTTTGATTTAACAGCTTGTGTGGCTGCATCTAATCAAATATCTTGGAAGCTGTTTTGTTCTATTTAGAATTAAGTATATAATTATGTACACCGTGGAAAATTGGATATGGTGTAGTCAAAATGTATAATTAGATGTTCAAAATGTCAGTTCCATGTCACATACTGTAGTCTCGCTGTCATTCTGGTCGTCCACACCACGGTACCACAGAGATGAACTATTAAATAAATTGCTTAATGTTGTCCATGAAACTGAGAAGATACACTGCAAAGTACAATGCATAATTGCACTGGGAATGAAGGTATTTTTGCTCACTGGAGTTTTATTTTTAAAAGAGCGTGCATCTCACCATTTTGTTGTTGACATATAGGTCTTTTAATGAAAAAAAACCAAAACCAATACAACAGTGCACATAAAAATGAATCCTTCTTTGTTTGAGAACATTCCGGACGTAAGAACCAATTGAAACTCTAGGGTTGTCTGCACAGTGTCCTGGTCAGGTAGGACATTTTCTCGACACACGCCCTCAGGCAGCTTCCGGTCGAGCCTGTATTAAGGGGCCATCATGAGACCAGACATTAATGGTCATCTACTGCAGGTGGCCGCATACACAGGTGCGTGACTAAACTGCAAGGCATATGCTTCAAGCTTGACGCTTTAATGTTTTATAAACTCATTTGGCAAAATCTTGCACCAGTCTGGGACGGCGGGGAAAGCTCTGTCTGAAAGATAAACACAAGTGAGAAAGACGGACGAGGAAGTGTGGCAAAGCAATTAGTGTTTGTGTTATGTTTTCTACATTATACCCTGGCGTCATGTAAACTGCGAATCTAATTTAAAACAAACGAGCGAGGAAGACAAAATCTTTGAGAACTAGAACGAAACGATAAAGTGCTGCCGTCTTAAAGAGGGAAGAGAGGAAAAGAAGAAAAACAAGTTATGCATAATTTCTCTCCAAGATACGGCTATAAATTACCGCAGGTTTGATAGATCTTAACTGCAAAATTAAAAAAAAATCCCGTTTCAAGTTTGTCTTGTCATGGCTGCTAAAGCGTACTGCATAACAGTCTGGAAATGCTTAAGAAGCTCTCAGATTTTGAGTCATAAATCAGACACCTCTGTTGGTGGAAATGCCCCTTGTTTATATTATATACTCTCTTATTAGGTACCATGCTGTATCCTGTTCTTGGCACCATGAGCTCTAACGGGACTATTTCTCAACATGCAGCGACCATCTCCCATAGAAACGGAAACGTTTTATTGGTTAACTTGAATTTTTAACCTGCAGCTGGAGTTGTCGGACATGATCTTTTCACTAAATCTTGTTGTATATAACAGTAAATATAGCGCACAAATTCACTACAAACGTGCTATGAGGCGCTGTAGAATTACTCAGTAAAATTCACACAGAATGCATAAAAATAAATACACAAATATACAGGAGAACCAAAAGGCATTACCAGCTTACGCACACACACACGCACGCACACACACACGCACACAAACACACGAACACGCACACACGTTAATGTGATCGCTTGCCATGTTGCCCCTATACATGAACTTTCTCTCAAACAAGTTGACTAATGAATATCAAATCCTGCTTTGAGCAATTCGATGTTAGGTTTGTTTCTAAAAGTGACGATGTTTTTTACTTTTCTGAGTGTCTTAAACGGATGCTGTTCCAGAGCTTAGGGCCACCAAAAGAAACAGCCCTTTCGTCTGAAGGCAGTCTGACTGTGTGTGTTTCAAGACATTTTGCATCTACTGACTTTAACGTACTGGATGGCAAGTGTATCTCCAAAAGTTCCTCATCATAATAACATTACAGCAATCTTTAATGAAAGTCATAAAGACTCTTTTATGTCCAGCTTCATAATCTGATATCTTAACTGCAAATTTCTTTCATAACCTTGACCGTAATTCACTTGCTGCAACAATGCTGCACCCTAAACATTAACATGGACCCCCCTCCCCCACTCCAGTCACCACCACCATCACAGCATCTCCTCTCCACTATGGTTCCAAAAATCCTCATTCTTTGCCACAAACTGACTCAACAACTGTTTAGCACCGAGAAAGTTTTTCTTCCTTTTCTTGCAGTTGCAGTCTGAAAAATGCTACAAGAGGCTGGCGAAATCTCTTGTCATCAGTGAGGAAGCGATAAACAAGGTTCTGAAAAGCGGGGAAAGAGCATCACTCGAAATCTGGAACTTGATAACGCGGTGGGGCACAAATTTGAAAATTTATTGAATGACACATTGGGGAACGCAGGTTTTTATTTTTCGAAGCTGAAAATAAGGAGAGGGCGCTGATTTCCTGTTTCACTGTAATGATAAGTTATGGGAAAGGAAGGGATGAAGTGAGAAGAAAAGAAAAAGGACATACAGATAGGAGGAGGGGGTATAAATGGGGTGAAAGAAGGAGGAAAAAAAGAACAACATCCAGACATACAAAGAGAAAAAATAAGAAGAGATGAGGTAGGCAGTGAAGAAGGGTAAGAAGGTAAGAAAAAAGAACAATCAGTGAAGGAAGGAAGGAAGGAAGGAAGGAAGGAAGGAAGGAAGGAAAATCCCCCTTACCTCTATCCTCAGCCGCGATGGTCAGGACGTACATTGGAGTAATCTCTCTGTCCAAAGACTTGAGCACAACCAACTCTCCTTGTAAACCATCAATATCGAATAGCTCTCTATTGTTGAGGAGAGAATACTGGACAACTCCGTTGTTGCCAGAGTCTTCGTCCCGAGCAGTGATAGTGATGACAGGCACCCGACCATTGGCCATGCCCTCCTGGACGAAGGTATGGTATGGCGAGTCATCAAAGACGGGCACAAAATCATTCACATCCGTGACTTTGATGACAACAGTGGCGTTCGAGTGCAGCGGATTGTCCACGGCGCTATCCTCAGCTTGGACAAGGATTGTGTAGGTCTTGGTGCGTTCGTAATCCAGAGACTTCTGAACCCGGAGAATCCCGCTGGACATATCCAAGTTGAAGTCGTGGCTCCCTTCCCCACCAATGATGAAATAGCGGACGGCTCCGTTGAAGCCTTCGTCCAGGTCTGTAGCCCTGATCCGGAGCAAGCTTGTGCCCACAGTAACGTTTTCAGCCACGGTCTTCTGATAAGTATTCTGTGAAAACACCGGGGCATTGTCGTTGGCGTCAGTCACCTGAATCACCAAGGTCTGCTGTGTAGATTTCGAAGGCGAGCCACCATCCTTGGCCTCCAAGACCAGTGTGTGGTTGACCACTGACTCTCGATCCAGTCCTGACCTCAGGACTAAAGCGCCGGTGTTACTATCGATGGTGAAAACGCCCGCCTTGGACTGGGACACGAGTCTGAAAGTGAGCTGACGGTTGATGCCCTCATCAAGATCCTCCACGAGAACAGTGAAGACAGTGGTCCCAACTTTGGCGTGTTCCCTGATCTCGATCACATCTGAGCTCAGGAACACCGGCGAATTGTCGTTCACGTCCTTCAGTTTTACCTGGACCTGGAGCAATAGCAAATAACCAATACGTAACTCTACAGCCCAGGCATTATGAATTAGAATATTCTGAACGAAATAACCTGACATTAAGAAAGAACAACCATCAGCTTTTTTATCATTTCTTATTACAGGCTATACAAACTTTAAACACAACCGAATGGCAAAGCCATCATGGCATACAGCTTGTGACCAAAAAATAATACCAAGCCTTCAAAAATATTTCCTGTATTGCTACTAAAACCTTTCCAAGAGCTTCTCAGAACTAGTTTGATAGAGATTAAGTCTTAAATATTCGATGGCCTAACACTTTATGTATTATAGGAGAAATCGACCTACCAAACTACACCTATCAAAATACAAAATACATTTCCTAAAGAGTGTTAGGGTTACGAAGACTGCTCTCGACGGAAGACGGTACAATTTCATTTTCTGATGGTGAAGTCACTTCTTCACAAAACACCACTGCCGAAACCCAGACGTTACTATCATGACAAAACTACATTTTAACACGAAAGCTGAAGCTCAGTTTACACACTCTCTGTCAGATGATTAATACTCAAAACTACTAACCGTAGTCGTGGTGGACGTCCTGTCCTTGACATTGGGAGCCTGGTCGGTCGCTTGGACGACGACCGTGTAAACCGGCACTTCTTCCCTGTCCAGCAAGCTAGTGGTATACACACTGCCGTTGATTGGTCCAATACCAAACTTTGAATTGGCGTCGCCCAAGATGCTGTATCGCACATCTCCACTAAGACCTGCAGAACACAAGAAAGTGAAAATATAAACATTAGTTCTATGTCTTGTGAGGAACTTCCACAAATCCAGATCTTGGGTAATTATAACTTTCTCGATTTTCAGCAGTCCAGCATATTGTTGTCAACTGCAGTTTTACAGGAGCGTAGGAAGTCCTGATTAGGTACACTGTGCTATTAAGTGCTGCTGTTTGTTTTCAAATTTTATATTCAGCATTTCTGGAAAATCCCGAGAGAAAGAGGAGCTGCTCCCAATACCTCATAACATCAAAGGCTATCCGAACCAACCCTCAGACTTTTAGTGTCCCCTTCGTTTCTTCGCACATCTCCGGATTTGTACAGAATTGACTTAGCAGACACCGGTCTACAGAATAAACCTCTGGATTTGCGATTCCCCGTTTGTGAACTTTATTACAGAATGTAGTTTCAGGCAGGATTATACAATTCATCACCAAGCAGCACGGACTAAACTCTACGCTTGATCTTACAAGAAGAAGAGGAAGAGCAAGAAGAATTAGAGGAGGGGGAGGAGGAGACAAAGAAGAAGAGGAAAAAGAGGAAGGAACAACAACAACAACAGCAACAACAACAACAACAAACAACAATAACCACATCATTATTAACAACAACAACAACAACAACAACAATAACAACCATCACCTTGAATGGCCAGCTGAGGTTTTACGGAACTTGTGAATAGGCAGGAATGAGACAGTGAATTCTTGTAAGGGTGAGGGAAAACATAGAGAACATAATACTACGATAATATACTGTTCAGTTACGAACGAAACAAATATGGTTTGATTATACTGGAGGTCTAGTGTACCCTCTTGCCTTGGAATGTGTGATTGACTTCCTTTTACAATACACAGCAAACACATCGATGTGATTCGAATCAAATTGCCATGGATAGGTGAAGGTATTCATGGAAAATAATCTTTGTCTAGTTTGAGGAATTTATAGGCAACACAAGTAGCCGTCCTTTACAATTACATTTGCCTTAATTTTAGCCAACATCAGTTGAATCACAGAATCCGGGTCAATAGAGTAAAAGAAAGGCTGGAATTCCTAAAACTATCGGGAACATCCTTATCGAGCATGGCTGTGTCCCTTTGTGGCAGGGATGTAACTCGGAGCGCGTCCAAACATGACAGGAAATCTGGTTAGCGTGGGCAGATCATGGGATTCCGGGAGGAAGACATCATGTCAAGCGCCCGTGAAGCCGGAAAAAAAATGTGGTGACACAGTGACCTTTTTTTGGAACGTGAAAGGAATAAAAATACACACCCTGTTAAAAGTAAAAGGCACACGCCTTGTTAAGCAATTTCTCACATTTCTCTTTTCTCGTTGACACTCTCTATCCTTATTCTTCTGACAGCTTTCTCCCGAGGGCATAGATAAGATGGTAGTATCCCCTTTCCCCAAGATGGCCTATGTCCAATGACTGCTTCCTCCCAACAGAGCCCTGATCCTTGTTTCCACTGATGTGAAATGACTACATGCCTGAGTGGAACCATGTCATCCAAAAAACAAGAACCGCTTCTTCTTAAGCACCCCTTTGCCACACCACTGGCATTCTCTCTCTGTCTCTCTCTCTCTGTCTCTCTCTCTCTCTCTCTCTCTCTCTCTCTCTCTCCCTTTCTCTCTCTCTCATCATGATTTCAAAGGATCATCCGCGTCTGTTTTCTCAGCTTTGAGAGCGATTAGGCAAACTGCAGGAACCATAATCCAAACAAATTATGCGCCCTTTCCTGCGTCCACAGCCCCAAAGCAAAGCTATTTCTGACGCCTCTTGTCAAGTTTCCACTACATCTCATCTTATTTAAATACCTCTCTCTGGCCTTTTCTCACTAAAACACGCATTAAAAGCCATCGCTGGGGTCCGCCATGTTTCGCGGAGGGGCTCGAGCAGTGAGAAAATGGTGTCGTTTTCAGAGAAAGTTCAGGGGTCCTTGGCGAATAAAAAGAGGCTTTAGCAATGGATCTGCAGCCACATAGCTTCACATCAAGCCGTTTAATGCCCCGAGGCTGCGTGGCGTTTACGACATTCGAGCCCTTTTGTACATTCACCCTGAAAACAAACGGCCTCGGATCAAGATGGATCACGGCTAAAACAATGAAGGATGAAGAGCCCACAAAACGGAGAAGACCCTGAGGAACATCGTGGTGGAAAAGGAAGAAATATGGGAGATAGGACAAAGGAAGGAAGACGGGACACGCAACAAAGCGGAAAAAAAAGAAGAACTTGAAACCCAAGCAATGACATAATCTTGCCCGCTGTGGCAGAAGGGACCGAATATTTTCTTTCCTTTGAGGTGAAAGGCTTTTAAAAAAAGGACATCATTTACACGCCTAATGCGTCAGAGAAACCGGTTGTCGATGGGGAACTAAGCCAGGTTTTCGAAACTCAAACTGCTGAGGATTTCGCATACTGAGCAGGATTTCATGGCCTTCAACCTCAAATACTCGAAACAAATCCGCTTGCTTGCAGTAATGTTCCCAAGTCCCCATCGGGCAGAACATACATACACGAAATTGTGGGCTGGTTTCTTGCAATCTGACTTCATAACGTCCCTTCTGTATTATCATGGTACAGACGGGTCATCAGCTTCGAAATCCCTTGGCAATATCCGTTTCCACCTAGTGGTTGGTGTAGATTTGGCTCCAGGTTAAGAGAAAGAAAGTACATAACAACACAAAGATCCCAGATAACGGTGATATCTTGATACTATCGCAGGAGCGCTTTTTCTTTCCTAACCCTATCGCTAGCCCTGTCCCTAACCCTAAATCACGAGCTAAATGGGAGAGTCCTTGGATCTTGCCAATCCCATCACAACAGAAATTCTAGTCACAGCCGCTGTGCCTCATTTGATAGAGGCTCGAATACCACAGAGGTAGAGGGTTTTGCAAGACCACGCAGTTGCGTCAACAAAGCCTCGCACAAGAGACAAACATGGGCCAGAAAAGGCATGCCAGTAATTTGCTCATCTATGTATGCAATGTTGGATCAAGCTATTGCAGGTTAGGGAGTGGACACACGCCACAGACCCGTTTTGGCTTAACGTGTTCACTGTTTTGGGTTATTTAAGGCACAGATGTCTTTCCACAACAAACAACGTACGAAGAAAGACTCGCTGGTGCACAATTCTGGGGAAAATGGGAATTCGATACAGTCTTTCCCTTATCCCCAACCGCACCCCTCCACTTAAAAACAAAATAACTTCCAAACAAAACATGTCTGATGGTCCTGAGTGAAAGTCTGAAATGAGAATGAGATATTGTTCCACAGTTTAAAAAAAACCAGATGTGCAGAATGATTTTCACAACACACGTGAACTCCTAAAGTAGATTTTAAACTCTTTCAAGCCATAGGAATTGTCTTCTTCTCCAAATGAATCGCTAGAAATAGCACGTATGAAAAAGGCGGAAAACGTGTTATTGTATTTGAGTTTACATAGGGCTCCACAAACAAACGTGTCTGATGGGGATTTGTTTTTGATCATACAGTTTACTTCCGCGGTTGCTTTCGCAGATGCGGTATGTAAAGAAGCATGCAGGCTGACGCAATATGGAACCTGACGTTTTCAAGGACCATTTCCTCATTCTCTGAACCGCCTACAACATTGCTTCAACTGCCATTCCCTAAAGTTAGGGAGTTGCCAAATTCTGAGCCTATTTCATTATTTTAAAAAAATAGCGACACACTTGGGTCTTCTGTCTCAAACCCTATGTAAACTTTTAATAATTGTTTAATCATCGGCTATTGGCTCATAGATCCGGCAGGAGGATTATCGTGTTACTAATATTAAGTCCTTATGTGATAATTGCCATGAGCAAAAATTTCGTTGGATTACAACTTCATAGGCCCAGATTTTGACAAAAACATGATTTCTGTTTGCATTTACAACTGCATGAAGCACACCGGTTAGGAGCATTTCCGATGAGCCAGACGAACATGATTTGTTCTGCGTCATTAACATGTGTGATGGTCTGTAAAGTCTAGCGCATGCAGACCACAATGGCCTCATATCTTAAACACCGAGAGCAGGCAATCCTTCGCAAAAAGAATAAAACAACAATGAAGACAGGAAGAGGAAGCCTGAAGTTTTGTTCCTTAGATTTTATAGAAACGATAAAAATCAGTGTAGCTGGTAGCTGACCTCACAGCTTAAGACATTTCTCTTTTGGAGATGCTGTGTGAGACAAGACTCGGACATCGGCCAACATCGCCCAAACTGTTATGCACCCTTCGTGATTAATGCTAAATATCTCAATTCAAATTCTATTCACATACAGATTATCCATCATGACAACCTTTTTTTTTTTTTTTTACCCCTTTTACTGAACTTCAACCTCCACTATCTCTTAAACTGAATGCCAGCCTATATTTTCGAAAAAGCATAATGAATGCTGTAAAATATTGAAGATATTTTGCTCACTGCAGAAGTTCTTGTAACTGACTGGCGAAAAAAACTGCTAAAACAAGAGCAAATAAAAATACAAGTGTGTAGTGCATCACCATATGGGCTAAGAAAGAGTGCCGGACGTTCGTCTCACAGAGCGGAGCAAGCTGTCAGAACTATGTAATATGGCGTAAGGAGCTCACTCCAGGCCGGTATCTTCTCTTTCCGGGAATGACATCTTCAAAAATTGTTCTAGTCGGCTCGGAAAGTATCTCCTTCGCTTTCACGGATAAATCTGCACTTTCTATCAGCGATGAAAGACATAAGAGACATCCGCAGCATATACCATGTGGAGAGGGGGCAAAGCGCCAGGCAAAACATGCCATCTTTTGTCAGTGTCACTTTTCCTGCAGCTCACTGCACCAGTGAAATAATGGCACGTGCGAATGTGATCCGTGACAACGGCTCACACGCCACGTAACGAACCTTGCATTGTGACGTCTTCATAAATGTTCTAGGCTTGGGGTCGTTCCATGGAGCATGTTCCAACAAGTCATCCAAGCAAATTTTGGGCTTGAAAAATCCAGGCATACTTTTCTGAAAGTCAGATGTGTCCACGACGAATTTTAGATATGCAAAGTATACTTTCCATTATGATTTTGTAACCTTATTGCGTAAAGAGTTGGCTAGATTTTATCCCAGTGTTTGTGCCAAAGCTATAATGACGACGATATTCCCTGATTTCTTCATTTAGGGTAAAACTACAAAAACAGGTTCTTTCTAACCGATTTCCAAGCGACTCGGAATCTTCACATCGAATGTGTGGGATTTTTAAAGTACTAGAAGATCGCGGGTTGGCAGGTTCTCATTGTATATTTAGGATCCTTGAAGATCTAAAGGACAATCCGCTCAAGGCATTACCAATCCTATCACTATACATCTGGTAAACTGGTGATTTCTTATATCGTATCTGTACACCAGGAATGCCTGGTGGTTTTTATAAAAGGACCAAAACTACCATGAAACAACTAGCCCAAACCATCTGAAAATGTATTTCTCTGGATAAAACTTCATGTAACCAACAACTGGCTGTAGAAGTAACTGACAGAACGACAGCTCTCTGTGGAACAGTCAGAAACAGACCAGACTGTTGGCATTTTCGCAGCCAGCGTCTCACATCCCCTGGAGTGTGGGCTGATATTCCGGAGCTTCTTTTATCAGCGCTGCAGGTGTAGAGGAGATGACGGCAGGGACAACAAATACGTGGGAAATGCCTTGACTCGTACTTCATAACTTCGAGTCAGCATTACACTCGCTACGAGAAAGGATTTGGGTTTATTAGTCTGGCTCGCGCGTGGAATGTCTTCTGCATTTTGCTGATTTGTTTTGTTTTTGTGTTGGTTTTTATTGGGGGGAGGAGGGAGAAAGGGGGAGAGGGCCACGGCTACCCCTACCACTTCCAAACTGGCTTGTACAACACTCCCTAATATTCAGTTCATTTTGAATTTCAGGTTTGCCGAAGTCTTTGTTCGAAACATGATAAAAAAACCTTCGTAACGTGTCAACTGCCTTACTTTTAAAAACAGTTACTATCTTAGAATGTATTTAAATTTGACGTTTAAATCTTACTGCTTCAAATAAATTACTACAGCACACTTGATGGCAGATCTGCAACCTGTATTCCTGCCTTATGTGCTTAATGTTTATGAAAAATAAAAATTTAAAATGGATTCAGCCCTCTGAGAACCCAAAACGAATCTTGTTAACGAGCTTGGTTGAACACTACATTAGGAAATTTAATTTTTTTTAAAATTTGTCCTTACGCTGTGAGAGGAACCAATGAACTGAGTCACTGTTTCATTCATGGCGAAAAAAATGGAGGTACACTCCAAACCCAGGTGCCAAATACGACATAGCGGGTCTTAAAAGTTTAAAAAAAAAAAAATCTCATTCGCGTCCACCTCCTCTCCTTCACTCCTACCACCCAAGTTTCCAATTTTCTCAGGCCTATCTATCCATGCCCTATCTTATAACACTACTTTACTCTTCTCGCTCCTTCCCCAACAACTCGCGGTCCCTTCTCAACCGCCAAGACAGCAGTCACAAAGACATACAACAAATTTCTTATCTTCCAGGTAGGTGGTGGGGTGTCCTTATGGACCCGGTTTCCCCCTAGCAAATATCCACACGCCTGGAATGTGGAGGGAAAAAGAGCAACACCGGGGTTATCAGGTAAAATTTTGCTATGCTTTGGCTTTGCGTGCCCGATTCCTTGCTCGTAGAATGTGACACGTATGGTGGCTCGGCTTCCAGACCTTTTGCTGTTTCGGGCTGTTTGTTTCGTGCTTTTTTTTTTCTTCTTATATCGCTTAGTCCGTTTCCCGGTCCGTGCCCCGGTGTTTCTTTTTCATTTACCGCGAGCTGTCATATCTGCAAAATATGTCTGGTGATTGATTGGAAAATAATTTATCTCAGGAAGGTTCTGTTTGGCCGGAAGAATACACAAACTGTCCGAACCCGGTGGCCCAAGTGTAACTGGCCTTAATAATTATCAGTTTGCTGAAAATTCACATACGGCAATCGCTCTTCAAGATAGGCATAATGACATTTCTTAGGCTGCTGGACCTAGCTCATACGCTCTGAGGTCGACCTGATGGGTGGAATACACAAGAGCAATTGCGAAATGGTGTGCGATATTATAAAGTCCTTGGGAGGGGGAGGGGAGGGGGGAAGGAGAGAGAAAGGAAGGGAACATACGGAAACTCTGGTCAAAAATGAATGTCGACAGTGCCTCTCGATCACATGCTGAAGACCTCTGTGCTACATCATGCAAAATACTTTCAGAATAAGAAGTTTAAACATGCGCCACATTCATAAAATCCCTGAATCAAGCCTTTAAATGTTGTAGCTGCTTTTAACCCAGATGATGTATGAGCAGAGTTTTTCTCAACCCGGGCAGAGAATCAGAAGCAAAAAAGAACACAAAAAGGAAGGGACTGCAGCCATTTGCACTGAGAGTGGAACTGACAGCTGCCAACTGGTCTGTATGTTGGATGCATTTAAGAAACCGCTTTTCACATTTATGTGGTTTTTGTTCACCAAATGGATGAAGATTTTTTTTTCCATAGAAAAACATTGCTTTGGGAGAGGGGAAGGGAGTTACACAACATGGCGCACTAAGACCAAACTGTTCAGATTGAATGTATCATAGAAAATTTCCAGAGATGCGTGCGCAGAGACCATATTTCTTGAAAAGACAACATCCATTAATCATTTACCCTAAATGTGCCTACATTTATTCATAGTTCAAACATATTACTCAGATTTTGTGAAGGTGCATAAACAAAGTATCAACTAAACAAACGGTGAAGTTGGTGAATTTTGGTAACAGGCTTTTATTTTCGAGGCAACGCGTGCTGTAGTTTATTTTATAATATAGGTCCATGATATTAAAAAATGATGTGGAAGGGGCAGGTTAACATTATACAATGGCTAGATGGACCTGAAATAGATAGGAAGAGCGAACGAATCAAAAAAGACAGAAAAGACGGACGGACAAAAGATACTGACGCAGAGAGGGTACATTAAAAGAATCGTAGTCTAAAGACAGATCTGTTAAACTTCATGTTGCGCAAATCCATTCTCTGTGCTCTTAATAATACATAGTCGACTGGCCAATGAAACCTCGTTACTCTCTCTAACTGTTCCAATACATTTACGAGGTTTCCACAGCCCAACCCATGACATCATTACCACTGATACTACTGCCACCACCGTCTCAAACGCATGCTGTTCAGTCAATCTGCAGACTCGTATCACAACACAATAACAAGCATTCCCTCCCCTTATCACGTCACCATGAGCCAAACGAGCTCGATTTCCTCTGAGATAGTTCCACACAACATGTCACATCCGTTCCCCAAAAATTAAAAAACGCTTTTCATCAAGCAATGATCCTCTTGAGCTATCTTAAAAAAAAAAAAATAGATACAGACGAGTAAATAAAATNCCGTCTCAAACGCATGCTGTTCAGTCAATCTGCAGACTCGTATCACAACATAATAACAAGCATTCCCTCCCCTTATCACGTCACCATGAGCCAAACGAGCTCGATTTCCTCTGAGATAGTTCCACACAACATGTCACATCCGTTCTCCAAAAATTAAAAAACGTTTTTCATCAAGTAATGATCCTCTTGAGCTATCTTTTTTTTTTTTTTTTTAAATAGATACCGACGAGTAAATAAAATAGATTAAAACTGAATAACTTAAGATACAGTTGTAGGTGTACAGTCGTCGTTAACTAATACCACAGGTTCCGTGGAATATCTCCAGGGATCTTCCTAACCTGAAGTTGTTAATTAAACTAAAAGCCAAGCAGTTGCCATTCGATTTTGAGCGACAGTTCCCCGTTCGCGGAACCCTCCCTCTTTGATTTTTTTAAACTGTCAAGCCACGTGCATCGTAAATTAGAACTCTTCTTCAGGATGCTCCGAGTTTTTTGGCTGACAAACTGTATCTGGTCTTAATCACTTCATGCCTGTACCGTTACGCTGCTACCGGGGAACTGTTCCGTTGCAGGCAGAGCAACTGTACTGCGAAATTAGAAACGCCGGGCACAGGCATTTGCAGCTTAAGAGCTTTTAAGAAAACTAGAAATTAAAGCAGAGGAAGAAGAAAAAGAGGGTGAAAAACTTAAAACTTAATTGCTTTGGAGGCGCTTATCAGCTTGAAGTGCGCTAGGGGCTGTCGTGAGCAGTATTTGGATACGGGAAACAGAAGGGCCATGTCATCGCCATGGTTGGGTATGCCTTTCTAGGGCTTGAATTATTGCAAAGAGATTGGACGGGGTGGGGTGGGATGGCAAGAGAAAGGATCACGTTGACTGCAGAGGGGGTCCAGGAAGGGGGGAGTGGGAACAGGAGTCAAATGGAAGTGCGGAGAGATAAAAGTAAAGGGAACGGACAAGATGAAAAAGAGATATGGGCAGAAACATTCATTCCCTTTCATCTTCTTCAGTTCGTTTTCTTTCGCTCCTGTCACTGACGATTATGATGAAAGTTTCCATCCAACTGTTATTAATATTGCAATGGCATGTAGATTACAATAATGTATAAACAAAGAAATACACAGCGACGTGGATAATGATGAAATACCGGAAGACGACTGTAAAGACTTGGCTTTTTTTTTTTATTGTCATAATCAACGCGAAGGCTTTCTTCTCTGTTACCGCTGGAGCTGCCATGGATAACAAAGCTGTTCTACCCCATTCACTGCTAAGGTCCAGCTACTTAGCTAATGTCGCCCTTTTCTGCATGCTACCGCCTTTAACATACATGAGCAAAAAAAAAAAAAAAACCTAGACTAGATTTAATTCTAAAAAAGTCATGGCTGAAATCTTGATCTCAGTGTTGAGCAAATACCAATCCCGGGCCTTTCGACATGTTTCCTGTTCACACTCATGTGTACGCTCAGAATCAGGGCTCGCCCAAGCAAAAGTTCGTTCTTTGATATACGATAACCCTAATCCGCTTAACATGCGTCGTTTTCTGAAGTTCTATGACTTCTGTGGACACTAGGCTTTGAGTATGTCAATGGCATGATGAGGAAAACATAAAATAAAATAATACCATGCGAAATATGCCAGTATAAGGTTGGAATTTGAAAGGTCAAAGAATCACCTGATTTGGCTCGAGAACATCACAAAAATTCTGTTGACTTATTACGCCTGCCGGTTAATGAACTTTGTCCAGAATATTTCATCTCACTGGTCTGAGAAGCGTCTGATGCCTTTAATTTTTGTCAGTTCTGGATGGGAAAGAACTGCGATTTCCCCAATACATAATGCATATATTTCAGTCTTCTTAAATCTGACCCTTAGTATCTACATCCCAGCGATAGAACGTGGGGCTCAGAGACAGTAAACAGAGAAGTTATGTGGCTGATGAGACATCAAGGGAGAAAGTTTAAATGAATAAACTGTTGCGATCTTAACAACTGACCTATGTTTAATCTTAATACCACAGACCAGTAAATAAACTAGAACAACGGAACCCTGAACCGTTTGGACTTACGACTGTGTGCTGCAGAAAGATGTGTAATACAGAGTTAAGTTCTTTATAAAGTGAGCAAACCAACAGGGGTTTTCGAATGGAAGTGTGTAAAGGAAGGTAATGCTACAAGCCATGCATATTAAATAAAACGTTATGGATGTTCCACAGTGTTTTACGGCTGATCACAAAACTGCAACCCTCCCAAATTTTCATTACATAATGAGAATGAAATTCCATTTTGTCATTAGCGATCAAGAGGCCCTTCAGTGCGATTCGGAAAATCGGGAGAGCTGAGCTAAAAGTGAATTACAGAGCTGCACTGTTATTTACCTCCGCGGGAAGAAAGGCATGTGCGAGGCTGTGCTCTCTTCCATGAAGAGAGACCTGTTCAGGTACAGTGCAAATGAAAAGACACATCTTCTCCAACAAACAATTCAAAAGCTAGGCAAGAGGAAATAAACCCTACGTTCCCAGCAGCGGGGTTCATAACAAGAGACATACTCCGCTGATGACGAATAATGATTTTTCCCAGCATGTCCCAGTTGTGTGTCCATGTCACTGACAGAGTGTCACTTTCAAGATCGATCACAGGGATCACTGCTCTTTTAGTGCCATATTAAAACATGATCCCGAGAGAGAAATATTATGATCCTTCGACAAACAAGGGGAAAAAAAAAACTGGATCTGCAAATTCCATTTCTCCTCCTCAGTTCAAATCACACACATAATTATTTCAAATATCAAACAAATCGGTACCTGAATTTACAAGTATTCTATGTCCATCAATTTGGTTAAATTCTTGGACCAGGATGTGCTTGGGCTATGGTTATGATCAGGATTGGGAATTGAGAGTGAGGTTTGGAATGATAAAGGGTCTCCGTCTATTGTTCAAGTACTTTCTAAAGCATGCTTTTTCTTTCCTAACACTGCCTCTCACATTTATCCAAAACGGACATAGAATACTTGCACACGAAGGTGGCGAAAATTAAATGTCAATTTTTGCAGAGTGGCTCACAACGTGACAAAAGTTCAAAAGCACCAAAACAACGAAAATAAAACAAAACAGCCTAGTATAATGACAGGATTTTAAAATCTTGATAAAGTTTAGATAGGAGGATGCAATACAGGTATGAGCCAAAAAAAAAACCTGTTTAAATTAATAACACCGATGCTGTGTTGCGATACTCTCCATGGGCACCTGGCACAGGTTCATCTTACAGTATAATGTTATTTCCTCATCATCCATTATTCATAAAAATGGGGAAACCCGTAACTCTAGATTTCGTTCCCGTGGTGCAAAACAACTGCAAGTGTCAGCATGTCCGCCCGAAATAGCGAGATAGAATGTGTTTCAGTGATGCATGTGCTTTCATCTTTCGAGCAAAAAAAAAATAAATGGGAGGAAAAGGCACTGTTGGAGAAAGGGGTATTAGTGATCAGTGATCCGTACACAGTTTTAATAATGGTTTGACGTGTGCACTTGGATAGGAATAAGCTGTTGATACACAAAGCATCATAAGGTCATTCCTGAGCATGAAAAAGTACAAAACAATCCACGTCTACACTCTTAATGAGACTTTCTGGCAGATATCGATCTGTATCTTTCAATTCTAGATAGACTGGAACCTCTGCTCTGTTCCCCGGGCTCTGCTCTGTTCCCCGGGGTACGAGGCGAGAGAAGACCTTCAGAGGAAGAACTCTCCTCATCCAGCAAAGTAAACTAATTACTGTTATGTGTGACTTAGTAGTTTGCGTTTTTCTGATGACATTTTCCTTCATTTCGTACTACACTCTCGATGAAAATGCAAATGATAAATATATAAAGACTTGCAAATCCTGATGTTCCAAAGCGACAATTCTACCCTCATAGGTCTGGGGCTATTTCCGCCATAGAAATCGAAAGGTCGTTGTCTTGGGCTTAAAACCCGCTACCATACCAAGCTGCAGAAACTCAGCACAAGCGAGACTGTAAAAGATACTCCGATTTTTACTAAGGCTGTACTGTAATAGAAAAGCTACATACGAATGGTAAATCAGAAGAACTTAATACGATTCTTCGTTTTATAAGTCGACGTGCAGCTTCTGATCCAAGCCGAAGCACGAATCTCCCCCTCTCTTACTTGAAATTGTGTGAGAACCCTTCGCCAACCAAACTGTGTCTTAAGCCGAGATCGTCAACCATGGGGGTATTTGCCGTTGGTTTTCGGTAACATGCAAATTAGCTCTAGGGGAACCCACAAGGGGGAATTAAAAGTTGCCAGGGACAGACATGCGCGTCAAAAGAAGAATCGGGTTCTGTTTGTGAAAGGTGTTTTGCCAGGATCAGGAGAAAGGAAGAACAGGCTAACGCCATGAGAAATATGAAATTTCTTGGGTATGTTGGTGGGTGGAAGGAAGAACAGCATGGGATTTTTTTTTCTGCAGGAGGAGGGGGGCGAATCACCTCCATATTCACAGTTTGTTCTAATCAGTAGGCATACGGGGCTTTTTTTTAAATTTTCGCTCACATTCTGCTAAGATCATAACACGCTAAAGATGTTTTACTCGCATGATTCAATTTCTCATCCAGTCTGCCTACCCCTTCTTTTTGCACGTCTCACCAGAAGTCTCCTTTCTCCCTTAACTTAATTTACTGTAACACTATAAGATAGGAAAGTATTTTAAGATGCGCTGGCGTCTTTATGTTGTCCTCTTTGTTGGTTTTGGTTGCTTCTCCGGCCGCCGCGGTGAAGACTTTAGTGGCTAATATACTGAAAGATAGCTAACATAAACTCACGGCAGTATTCAAGTGATACCCTGACATTTTGCCTTGAGCAGTCTTCAAGCGATCTACCTTGTTCCAGCAGTGTTCCAGTTACCCCATGTCCCCGTTATTGTTGCTGCTGCCGTTGTTGTTGTTGTTGTTGTTATTGCTACTGCTGCTGCTGCTGATGTTGTTAATGGTGATGGTGTTCCTGTTTGCATCATCTTCTGCTTTCTTGGTGGGCCTTTACTGTTTTGTTGTGTTTTGGTAAGTTAAAGAAGTTCAACCACAAAGTTTGAACCAGAACAATACAACGGACATTCGGGTCCATCAGATTCCATTTCGTGAAATCCTACTATATTTAGGCCTGAGAGGTGGCTTTAGGTGGCTCGATGGAAAAAAAACGGGTAGAGTATGTCCGTTGTTGGAGGCTAATCCAGGATCTTCAAATATTTCGACACGTTCCCGGGTGGTGCAGATATGCTGACAGTGTCCTATTCAAAACTACATGACATTCTTTAACCAAACAAGCACCGTGTCTCTGCGCGTACCACCACTGCGCTCACCTGCACTGTCAGTATTTTCTCCGTCCAATAATAAAAGCGTTTTCTCCGCCTCGTAATTAAAATAGAGACAAGAGATTTTTGCACTTTGGTACAGCGAATCCCCCAGGTGCATTCTAACTTCTGAGTCGTGCAGGTGGGTTGATCTATGAAAATACCAGAGCGGGTCTGTGATATCGCCAATCCTACCCTTAAACTACACCGTGCCTTAGCGCCTTTCCAGGTTTACGCAATATTGTTCTTAAATTTGAGTGCGGCGGGTGCATTAAAAAGCCAACACAATGGGTCACAATGCTGAAAGTATGCCATGATCGGGCTATATATTGCACATGGGAGGTCTGCTATTATGATTTCTCACACCCGGATTTTCTGGCACTGCTATCGGCGACTTGGCGCGCTACAATGCCTTTTATACGTATATTATTTCCTACCGGTTTTCAAACTGATATTCACAGGACCCCGGTGGCCTCTCCAGTGACTCCAGTATAAGATACCGACGATGAGGTCGAGGTCAAGCTATAATGATTATATAATGGCCATCATGGCTCCAAGTAGTTTTCAAACAGACGTTACAAGGACCCTGGTGGTCTCCTAAATAATTTTCCGCATTACTCATATAACACAATAATGCTGCAGTGGAGGGAAGATATTTTTTTCATGTGAATCAGGTCAATTCCAAAGATTCCTTAACGAGGAAAATACGACACGGGCAAGGTAATAAAAAGTTCGCAATGTTATGTTTTTGACAGATATCTTTGAACCTCTAAGAGTTACTTGCTGCAGTCAGTGCAAGTCTGCCTGTCAATGATATATGAGTACCCTCTGTATTTCGGCTCTTGCGAGAGTGGCTTAGAAAGTTCGTGGCCTCGCCCAGTCCTCGCCTGAATTCTGTCAAAATTAATATAACAGAGTCGTTATCAATGTCTCTCNACACGGGCAAAGTAATAAAAAGTTCGCATTGTTATTATGTTTTTGACAGATATCTTTGAACCTCTAAGAGTTACTTGCTGCAGTCAGTGCAAGTCTGCCTGTCAATGATATATGAGTACCCTCTGTACTTCGGCTCTTGCGAGAGTGGCTTAGAAAATTCGTGGCCTCGCCCAGTCCTCGCCTGAATTCTGTCAAAATTAATGTAACAGAGTCGTTATCAATGTCTCTCATGACATACCAAATTTTCTTGTGATACAGGTTTTCCTTGATTTTTGGCGGTATTCTAAATCGGGGGGGGGGGGGGGAGTGGGCTGCGCGCTTTGAAAAAAGTGAGTACCTTTTATTATTTTCAGAAGAAACTCTTTCATGAAGGTATTCTCTCACTTTCTGAAGGTGATAAAAGTCAAGTGGACCCGCACAGAGGTATGAGGAAGAAGTCTGAATATGCAGCCAACAGATACGGTCATGACGACGATACTACACTCTGTCTACTCAGTTTTCTAAAAATGTGCATTCCAGCTCAATTGAAACGCCTGTATGTTACACAATAAATGCTGTATCATCACGAAATTTGGTGTAATCTTGTGAGGGATACTATAGTGAAAACTCTGGTGTATTCATTCTGTCAAAATTAACGTGATTTTTAGGCGAGACCACGATGTTTTGGTCCACCCTCATACATGCAGCTGGCAAAGACCATTAAAATATGAATCGGGAATTAACTGGCAAGTGTTGCTATCGCAGAAAATGAGGCAAGGTGAGGACTCATAGTTGAGGTCCACTGTTAGAGAACGCAGCTGTATTGTCCCTGCCGATATTTTGTCGCAGTGGCGGTTATTAATTTTGCTGCTGCTGCTGTCAGGACTCGCCACTACACCATGTTATGGGGTAAATCTAATCTATTCATAACCGTACAAAAAAACACATGGCCTGTTCCGCCGTGTCTCTTGCATAATTCAGCTATCGCTTTACATCAACGTAGACATAAAATATGATTACGCCTTAAGACAGATACATTACCTGTCAAACTGATGAACCCTGATGGGCCAAAAATAAGCAAAACGATGATGAAGCACCGGCCAGGAGGACAGATTGCAAATCAGATTTTTCCAAATGCGATTTTCTGAGCAGTCAGTCTTTTATGGCGTCTTTACCAACCACTAAATATAAAAAGTTGTGGGAAAACAAAAGGACGGGTCGCCGTGCAATCTTGGTGTGGTTTCTTCACGTAAGGGGAGCATTACCCACCCTTTCTCAATCTCCCATAAAGAGATTGCACGATCCGATAGCAGCACAAAGCGAGATGGGGGTGACAAGAATTAGAAGTTTTGCACCGCGTGTGAACTGAAGCAGAAAACACATCTAAAGCCTTTCCCACTCCCTCAGGGCCCGTTCCAAGAAGAGTTGCTCTGTCACGCATTTCTCAACAACCAAATAAATTGAAGTAGTATCAAACACATTTTTACATCGTCCGTGTTTACCTACTTACATCACATTCCGCAAATTATGTCAAATGCAAATCTTGGTAATTTTATTTAGAGTTTTGGAACGGTTCTACAGACAGCATCAATATTAATGGACGAACTAAAGAAAAAAGTTAAATACAGTATCAGAATTCATGGACGAACTAATAAAGTTTAGGAACGTGACATTTTTATGGGGAATTATGTCTTTCACGCCAACAAAAAAGTCTACCCATGATTCCGTTTTTCTCTGAGTTTCGTTCCGTGTAATAAGACATTATACGTCAAATCGGGCGATATGGATCGTGTTCCTTTAGTACAAAACAATAAAGCAACTGAGATGAACGCATAATAACACCTGACACAATGAAGATATAGTCTAATTTTCATGATTACTGACTGGTACAAATTGCACAGACTGACCCTAACATCGAGGCGAATGTAAACTTACCACTCGTCAGCTACGAGACTGGCAGAGAAAGCAGGCGATGACACTTTTTGTGCTTCCCATGTGTGCTAAATTCGCATTCCTCTCCCCCCCCCCCCCCCCCCCCCTCAAGTTGTCCTATGACACAATCCTTTGTCTACTAGCACCATATTTATTTTTTGATTTTATGACACTTGAACGGACATGCCCCATGGAATGGCCTTAGTATGGGAACAAACGCGAACATAAAACCACACGATGAAGAGATAATGGTCTTCTGCTATTGAGACGTTTGGCAAAGACATTTTTTGTGCCGTCTCTATGGCTTGCTAGATCTAAATCCACCATTCTTTTCTTTAACCTATCAAAGTTTTTCAATGACACATCGAATACCTGATACCACCACGTACAGTGGTATGCCTGCCGTGTCATGCTCGTTGGTTTGTTGTGTTTTGTGTTGTTGTTGTTGTATTTTTTTGCGCTTGTGCGTTTAAAAGCTATAATGTGGATAAATGGAGGTGTCTTGATCTCCCCAAATTTCTGGATTTTCCCCTTGTAGTTCGTCATCTCAGATTTCCGAGTCATTCTTTCTCATCGTCTCCTTTTTAAAATTTTATTTTGTTTTTATGTTTGGCCTTTATCTTCCTCCTCTTCCTTCATCTCATGCTGCGTAGGCGGTTATCTACATGTCAAACTGTCCATCCATTCTGCGGATCAATCTTATGAAGCACAACGGTTCAAAAAACAGCGTGGAGATCCACTGACAAAGATTAAGATATGCATTACATAGACAGATTCCGTCTCAAGTAAACAACAGTTAATAATAACGACAATGACGATGACAAAAACGAATACAGTAGTAAAAAAAATGTCGAAACTTTGATAACAAAGGGATGTATGTACGGTTTGGCTGACACGCTGATACCCTCTGGCTTATTACTTTCGGCTCCGCATTATCGAAACTTCTCCAACAAGGCACAGGTTGTGATTCGCAACTATCCAGTAAAATTAATGTAAGACGTGCATTATCCTATTTCGCAATGAATGTTGTGATTAAGTTGGAGCTGCGATTAAACGTATTAAGAATGAACAAAGTCAATCGTTCATGACATATACTATAACCGGATTTCCTCCCCCTCGAATCATGTTGACTGTCAAAATCCCCTTTTTAATTACCCGTGGCAGACACTGCCTCGTCCCTCAGCCAGACTGCATAAAAACTAATGCCAGTTGTGAATACGTATCGTTAGGTGTAACCCGGTACTGTGGTCGTATCTCTCCTGCATTCTCTGCCCTATTATATTATTCGCTTTAAATTGGAAATGGTTTTTCCACCCTCTGCAAGATGATAAAGATCAACCCAGCATGAATTCGACACAGACTAATTCAGCTGGGAAGGGAGAAAAAAATAAAATGCCTGTGTAATATAATTCAATTCGCGATTTACAATTTTTAAAAAAAAAATCTTTTTTTATTCAGTAGTCACCGTTTAAGCCAGGAAAAAAAAAATCGTTGATTTTGTGACACGATAAAATTGCGATCGCTTCTGATAAGTACGAAGTCGTGCCGTTCTCCTCGAGATCTCTTTTTAATTGGTTGGAACAGACATTAAGTCAGCAAAGCGGCATGAAATCATACCAGGCAACGGGCGGAGACAACATTATCATCTCAGATTACAAGTGCTCTAAATAGGGTATAACCCTGGAAAATCTCCTAATGTGTCCTTGAGTTAGTGCTTGGAACAAGGTTGGGGAAGAGGTAGAATCCCTGTAAGGATCACTGGTCAACTGTCTAGGGACCCTGGTGGTCTCTAACTCGCTCTTAACCAAACCTGCCCTTAACCATACCTCAAAGCACCTTGGGAGAGCCCCAGGAATATACTAAATGGACATAGAACATTTGTAAACTAAGCTGACGCGCACCTTCTTTGGCATAAAATATACCTCGATGAAGCAATCTATGACCTGCGGAGCTATAATGCAAGATTTTCTAGTATATAAGCCATGTGGATTTCCCTTCCCGTCTCGTTAATCCGCTTTGCTCCAGGTTCAGTCACGATTTGCTGCTATGTTTTGCCTCTTCACAGGCCAAAACTGGTGTTCTCTGAATGACCCAGGCCTGTGTACACAAAATGTATAACGCGCCTGTATATTAAGTTGACTTTTGTCACCCGGGTGGAAAATGAAGGGAAGTCTTTGATACTACAATGGCCATTGGCTGGCGGGGGAAGAAACCCTAAAAAAGCTCCAATAACCCGCCAACTAATCCCGTTATCAAATCAGCCAAGAAACACTAGTGGGAAAGAATGAAGTGAGCCTGTGCCTGCTGTGAGAAGAACAGAAGGCATTTTTCTCTGTTTCCTTTTTTTTTTCACCGAACCACGCCGAACTCTTCGGCTTAACATTCCTGAATGTTCGGGCTGGCAGTCTAAAAAGACGCTGAAAAACATCCTGATACCGAGATATATTCTGGAGATGATACATTTTGGCGTTGAGGTACATGACGTTATCAAGCCTAGCCTGTCCCCTTCTCAAGAGCGGTTGCCACTACTGTCTCGAGTACCACTTGGTTTTGGCGTGACCAGCCAAAAGCTGTGCTGACACCCTGGGTATGACCAGAAGGTTCTGAGTATGAAAAGGGCAGATGTGACATGTAGATAGTCCGGACGGCTTCGAGAGTTCAAAAATCTTGATAAAGACTCGTGTGAAGGATTAAGGCATGTCGACAATCTGTCCTTACCGCACTACTATTCATGCACCTATTCAGACAGATCTGAGTCCTCTGATAGCCTAAAGACAAAACAATGTGGCAGTGAAGTACGATACTACTCATTCCTATCTGAAGTATACAGACGGCGTCAAGTTACTCTGTCAAGTGCTCCAAAGTACATCTCAAAACAGACTGCCTGAGTATGTAAATTCTTCTACACATGTTACTCATACGAATACAATGCAGCATAGTTTGGTTGGCAACGACACATAACAATGACGAATCACTAAAAAGAGATGACCCCACAGATTATCTGCAACGGTTAAATGGCTTCCTCCAACATGTATGGGAAGGCCATGATAATTTTTTTTTTAAAGCCTTCAGCTGAACTGAACGCTACTCGGTAAAAGAGATGGCGGTCACAGACTTGACATTAATAAATAATAGTTGTCTATTCAAATGAATCCTTAGACTGTAAGTAAACGCACGATGACCCATATAACAGGCGGTCATTCCACTAGGTCTGATAGCGTCCCTATCAATCTTACAGTAATCCTAAATTATTATTATTCCACAGTAAAACAGTAATAAAGCGACCACTCATAGGACTGAGCATGCTGTACTAAGTCATCCGTGGTTCGTTTTAACAATTCTAACACTACAACCTTCTTGTCAAGGACGATAAGGAGGATGAAATAAGAGAACTGAAACGATCGGCCGAGCTAGTCAAATGGCCAACTTAAGCAAGCAACATTATTATAATGAGTTTCACCATGCACGGACAGAGAAGCTACACTTATTATTATTATTATGGTTTACAGATAATCATCATGAAACCGGTCTCGTTAAGGAGCACAGCGGATCAAGGGCAGGTGGTATAATAATAAGCACACGCTACAAGAGCCTCGATAAACATTCCAAGGGGAGACGAAGAAGATGCCAATATAAAAAGGGGAAACTATTTTAAACTAATGAGCTGTAAGCGTAGCCCTGTAATGCATTCTCAGCTACAGAAGGCATGACTGAAAATGGCTTCCAAATGTGTAAGTGCGAGTTTAGGGGGTCGCTGAGAAAGAATTAAACGAGCTTCTCACACCGATTTGATGGCACGCTGGAAAATAACATTGGCTTGGGATCAATGAAGTCGGAAATATTGGATGTGGATGGAAATTAGAACGATATGTGAAATGCCTATTTGTGTTTATAAAAGGAAAGCCAAATTGCCGTTCTCGACACTTAAAATGTTCGCTTATCGGTGTATTTGAAACCATCAATGATGAAGTAATAATATGAGATCGGTTAGAGATATGGGATCGATTATAGATCTCGGTTTAAAATTAAAAGAGAGAGAGAGAGAGAGAGAGAGAGAGAGAGAGAGAGAGAGAGAGAGAATACGAGAGAGAGCTCCCCATTGACAATATGAACAGGTGATAGAAATAATCAATTTTGCTTTGGAAGAATGGAGTTCAATTTTTCCCACTCTTTGTTACTGTCGATGGTAATGTGATTGTTTATGATTCACCATGAAACCTGAAGAAGACTAAGAAATTTTGACACAGACAACAAAGAAAAGTTTCTCCTCTTTTACAGTCATCGGAACAGATCCGACATATTAAATTCGCAGTTCAACAATGTCCAGCATAAACTCAAGACCTAATGCACTGGCATAGACGGGTGACAAAGCTGATGTTTAAACTATGATATGTGGTTAGGTGTCCATTTCAAGAAAGAAATGACGTCAAGAACGAGGTCGAGGTTATAACAGTGCCCAGCACATTGACCAAGCATATCCTTTGTCCTCATTTCGCGCCAGGACCGTAAGCACCATATGGTGGGTGCACTCCTACCCCCAACCCCAAGCTAAGAGTTCATCAAAGGATTTGTTCAAGACATTACCACGACTTTTCTTTTTCATGGACATTAAAAGTGCTCTACACCCAAGCGAGAACCTTTTTTTGAATGTTCAGGGCCTAGGTGCTCGGCATGTACGGTCCTGATTCGCATCCACTCATGACACAGTAAGCCAGACCTGACGGGGAAAGTGATGTCATTGTATTAGCCCACACCTACTTCAGCGCCCACTAGAGTGAGTGTAATCCGCAGTCCAAACACACATACACACAAACGGTGATCGTTTCTCGCTTCATGGTCATTGCCTTTTGTTTGCCTCAGTGGACACCCACCTGAAAACGCCTAGGAGGACCACGGAGAGAAACGAGACCCTTCCCCACGCCACATTCTTTGCCGCTTCTTTTTAATCCCGTATTCTTTCCAAAACTTCTCCATTCTGCCGTTTTCAGACGCTCCCGTGAAAGGCAGTGGTTATGTTGCCATGATTCAAAATCAATGATCCAGCACCATAATCGGCTGGGTATGTCCTGCCGAATTTATATATATATATAGATGTGGAGAATAGGCAGACAATGGAAGGCCTACGAAAGTATAGATTTCTCAGTAAGTGCTGCACAAACAGTCCCCCTTCACTGAGCTCAAGCTAAATTGATCTCAAACATGCAATCAACTCCATGTTAATGGATGGCCTTTTTTTTTTNGGGGGGGGGGGGGGGGGAGGGCTACCTGTATGCCACATCTGCATATCGTTGTCATTTTCTGTATGCCGCTTGCAGCTGAGTGAGCTTTAAGGATTTAGCTCTTTTGTTTAAACAGTTCCACTATACCTGAGCCATCTTATCATAATCAAACACATTAAGTTGTCCACACAACTTTCTCGGCTTAAATTTTTATTATGCTTGGCTGAGTAATCTGGAATGCCGTCTCTATCCTGCATATCGATGCATGTTGATTTCAACATTTCTTTTGTCACCTTTTGCTGGTATGTGGTGATGAACTTCCTGCAGTGAATAAAATGACTGATATGTCCTAGATGACAAAAGCGAATATTTAAACAGCCATTTCTTTACCCATCTACACCACCTTTCACTTGAAAGCAGGAGAGCTGCCAAGATGGGATAGATAATGACCCAGAAGAACAGGAGGTTATCATTGAAGGCAAAAAAAAATGTTGTGCATTTTATTAACCAAGCCAAAAAAAAAAAATGAAAGATACGGAATTTTTTTTCCTCACAAAACATCAAGAATAGATTGGAAGTAGCAGACAACAGAGTGACTTAAGTTCCACAGGCAAGCAATGAAGGAAGAAGTCTTGTTAAATACCACACTTTCTGACACTGCAGTGTGGCTGAGTCACACCTAAGCCTTATCTTATTATTCTTGTTCCTACTAGTCTTTCCACCGTCCATGACTATGCTATCACTGACCACTGCTTCCAACTGGTCATGGCACACTAACCACTGCCCAAATTCCTGGTTTGGGTCTAGCATGGGGGTCTCAAGCGACTGTTATTCTTGTATTTCGGAGCATAACACTAGGGATAAAGATTCCATTCTACTCTTCCAGGTCTCCTCGCCAATCACATGTGCTTTTTAACGATGACCATCCCATCGTAAATGCATCAGAGTATGAAATGAATGGACGCGGAGGCTCAAAGGTGTGTGCGGTAGGTCGCAGCGGACCAAAAAAAAACCCCAAAAAACAACATAGTCTTCTAAAGAACTAGACTAGCTTTTTTAAAAATCTTTGTCAGCGTTGTCAGTCCATCTCTTTTTAGTGCGTCTCCTCTTTTCCAATGAATTCACTTCCTTAAACCTCACATAGTTAAACAATCCGCATACTCGCTGCTGGTCTCCAATCCCTCATCTCCAATATTATCTCTTGCCATGATATCAAACACTCACAAACTCACTCGAAATTACAACCTGGGGTACATTTTTGGTTGCTGCATGCCAGTGACAGCAAGGAAGTATGCGCACCTACAAGATGTCTTCTAGAAATGTGGCATCTTTTGCGTAGAGCGGAAATGAGAACTCGGCAAACTGACGGCTCCATATACGGCTTCAAATTTGTTAGTGGAACTTTTCTTCTTTTTAAATCGGCCTTGTGTTGGATAAGGGTGTAGCAAAAAATCAACGGTGGTAATGAGTGAGGCTGAGCTATAAAATAGCAAAGAACCACTAGCAAGTCAGTGCATTCTTTTCTGACTTTCTGGCTCTTCCACATCAGTCGCAGCCATCTTGACATGCTTAGGGACTGATATTTCCTTTGCTTAAAAAAAAAAAATAGCATTTTGTTCTGTGGAACATGTGCAATCACACGAAAATGTGCTAGTATCCGGATTACAATTAAGCGAAGTTGACCGTATTGTCACGGCTATTATTATTATACTCCTGTCTCTCGCCTTCTTTCTCTCTCTCTCTCTCTTTCTTGTTTCTCTCTTCTCATCCAGCCCCTGACTAAGACCAAACCCGCTGACGCTCTCCCGAAGACTTAAGCCTGACATCTACGTAATGTCTGACCGCCTATCAATATTTAATAACCGGGAGCTGTTGTTTTGCAGCATTGCCTGATTACTCAAAAATAATGGCCAAAGAGGATTTTCCGATTGCTGATCACTTGACTGCTTCGATTGACCCTTCCTATACAGCTAAGCTGACAGGTGTCAACAAAAGCTTGTGTCACGAATTATGTAACAGGACCTGATATTTTTTTCTTTAAAGTCATGGAAACGGGGTTTATAGCTCTTTTATGGGCAATTTAAAAAATAACAATAACGATGATGCTGGGTTTTTATGCCATGCTCTATGTGTATGTGTGTGTGTGTGTGTGTGTGTGTGTGTGTGTGTGTGTGTGTGTGTGTGNTGTGTGTGTGTGTGTGTGTGTGTGTGTGTGTGTGTGTGTGTGTGTGTGTGTGTGTGTGTGTGTGTTTTGGTTTTTTTTTGCTTCCGACGTTTCTCTTTCTTTTCCAGAGTGTGATTGTGAAACGTGTCTGTTAATATCCCATGCTGAGTAATGATGGGATTTTAGCCTGTGTTGAAATAAAATCTAAAAATGACAACTTACAGTTCGTAATACTTCGTATAACTGAATATTAAGCTGAGCCAATTAAAGCAAATCACGATATTCAGTTCTTGTGAGCAGCGGTTCTTTAGAGACACAGAGGAAATAAAATGTGTGTGTGTTCTTTCTTTCTTTCTTTCTTTCTTTCTTTCTTTCTTTCTTTCTTTCTTTCTTTCCTTCTCATCTCTCCTCTCTTCCTTTTTCTCTATCCTGTCTGTCTCAAGGCCATCTCAAACCCAAGGAAGAACCCAAGCCAAATTCAACAAAACAGTTTATGACCAGTGCCAAGCCAAGGCGCACTGTATTATTCAACGCGTCCCCCGTGCGTCAGGGCTTTAAAAGTCAAAACACACACAGCTGTGACGCACCACCACAACCCGTCTGTTGCTCAACCCCCTCCTTAAGCTGCCTTATCTCAAGACATAAAGACAAGCGGAAAAGCAATATTATAGATATCGCGTGCGAGCTTCCACTTAAATCCTGAGCTGAACTGTGCTACTCAAATGTAGGCTTACAGTTTCATGTCACTCCATGAAACAAGACGGTACGAGTCTTTGGGTAGGAGTGAGGAGGGAATGAGGTAGTGGGAGAGGCGACAAAGAAGAAAAAGTGACAACGTTTCTCTCTTCATTATTTCTGATTTGATTATAGCATTATTTATTTTCATTCCCACAAATGTCTGAGCTCTGCTCCTCTTTCTCTTCCGCCCCTCCCCAAACTTCTTCTTGCTCCTTCAACTCAGTGGATCCGGCTCTGACTTCCCTTGCTGAGCCAGCACTGTGAGAGTCCTACCACAACCTCCTTTCCCCATCTCACCTCAACAAACAAAGCTTCCCACTAAGAATCACTTATGACTATGATACTGCCCCTTCCTACACCCCTGCCTCCGCCCCAACACCCCGCGCCACCCGCCTCCCACCCCAAACAAACCCTTTTTGATGCATCCAGCTCCTCCTCTTCTTCATCCAGACATGGAGTCAGTATTGATTCTTTCTCATACAACGCAAGCTACACTCACTAGAACGCCATTTTTTGTAGGGCAAGAGAAAGATCAGAGAGAACACAGCCTACCGTAAGCACTGTGGCCACGATAAATATATGAGAATAAACGGTTTTGTTTTCTTTGTCCACTCCTTCAATAGCACTGTCGGGCATATTCCGCCATTCTGTCTACTATTTCTCTCTTGCCCTACTAAAAAATGGCGATCTGGCATGCGTACGAAATATCGGTCAATACATTCTACCTCCACGCTTCCATCCAAATTCGTTGCTCCACTTACCCGAATCTACATCAGTAGCACTGACGTTCACCAATGGTGTTCCAATGCCAGCATCCTCTGAGACCTCCGTGTAATAAGACATTGGGTCAAACTCGGGCCGGTTATCATTCACGTCCTTGACATTCATGTATACTTTGACCTCCGTTGACCTTGGGTCATTACCCTCATCCTCGGCAATGACCGTCAGGGTGTACAACTGGCGCTGAAAGAAAAGGAAAATTATTTTAGTAAATCCATAAAATCTGGATCGTTCGGATGGCGGATATTTTGTCACCGATTACGTTTCATGTCTGAAGTTTCCTGAGCATCAGTGACCACTGCTCAGCAGCGTGTGGCAGCGCCTGTGAACTTGTGCCTTTTGCGCATGCATTGTGCTGCATTCACCTTCGATGCGCACTGTGAAGAATGTCAATGTAGTCTGGCATAAAACTCGTATGCCACGGCCTCAGCCATTAATTTGTTGATACAAATGTTCATACAAGTCAGGCTGAGACAGTAACTATTGTTAACATGAGGTCGATGGTGTGGGTTTTTTTAAATCATAATACAAAATTATCTCCTCTCTTTTTGTATCACTTCTTTTTTTTTTCTCCGCTCCCCTCTCCCTTTGCTCAGTCTACCTCAACACTCCCCATACACAATCCTCTGAAGGGACACTGTTTATTATTTACAAGCCCTGATCAATCTGTGTGTGTGTGTGTGTGTGTGTGTGTGAGACCAAGTAGGCTGGGTGGTATCGATTAACATCAAAACCACTACTCATCTCTCATAACACAAATATGCCCTCACAAAACAAAGAAAGAACAAACATATAAACTTCACTCATTATTTTGTTATTATATTTGTAATATTTGCCCTCCAGATCGATTCATCAATCATGAAACAAGATGGCTGCAGTGAAAAGGGACACCTTTGATATTTGCACCGCAAATATTATTTCACAACTTTACACGGTATCGATCCATGTTCAAAGTACACATTAGTTTTTAGTCACCAGTGGGACCACCCTGGACTGGCGTCACAGACCCAGAAAATCTAATGATGACGGTCAACGCCTACCTTACTGTGTACTTAAGGATTCTACTTTCACGTAATGATTTCCTTTAAGGATATTCAAGACACACGGGGTGCTGTGTGCCCTACTTGTGGTAGTTTACTTTTAGTATTTGCACACGCAACAGCCGTTACACTGGTAACACACGGCTTAATTGGGATTTGAGAATTTTGCAGAAAGCCTGATCAAATATAATATGTCTTTCTTTCTTTCTTTCTTTCTTTCTTTCTTTCTTTCTTTCTTTCTTTCTTTCTTATTTCTGCATTACTTTCTGTCTTCGATGTTAATGGATTTTTTTTTTTAAAGTCTGGGTGAAATACTGTGGCCCCTAGTCTCTAAGTAACGTTGCGCTCATTCACATTTTAAAGTTACATAAAATGCGTTCCTGTAAATGTTTGCACTCATTGCCAGCGGATTTTTCAAACAAATTTCACATCATTCAAGTTACCAGTCTCTGAAAAAGATGTACGAAACCTCGTAATACATAAATTATCATTATTTCAGCCAAAATTCCTGGCATTTTCATTGGTACATCATTATTATTGGGGGGAAAAAACTGAGAAACTGGAGCGCTAGGCATGATTATATCTAGTATTTTCTTATAATGTAAAGTAATAGTCAAACAGTGTCTGGATCCAAATGCAGGGATATCTGGGGAACCATTTGAAATGATTTCCCCAGTACACTATCCAATGTTTGAGCTGGCACCCTATCTCTTCCTTGCACTGACGTCCGTGCTGTCTCCACAAAGCGTTCGCCAACAAAACAAACTTTTCGTTGTCTGTGAAGACAGACAATTTGACGAATAAAAAAAAAATGCCCTTTGCCTTCACTCCCAAGCAATGTGTTCGTCAGGAAAACAGTATGGCATTTTGCTGCAACTTGCATCTTCAAAGTGCACTAAACCGCGAGATAGTCTGCTTTACAATTGCGTTCATTCACAAATTCTTTGCCTTCCGATTTTTTAGCAATGCTCTTGGCGTTGGTTCTGAAGGCCAAACTGGCAATCCCCTATCCGACCAGCCAGCCAGCTACAGCCGATTACGGGGACGCTAATACAAGCCAAGTCAATATTTGCGTTCAAGTTTGGCCTGCTTTCCCGGCAGTCGCGTTTTCAGAGACAACACGAGGACAGGCCCGCTGTGTGGCGTGTTGCACCTCGAAGACATTGGTCCGTTTTCAAGCAAATGACTCCCGTCACAATACATATACATTATACACACTATCAGCACAATATCGTGGAGACAGAGGCATTGCTTCCAATATACAAACCATTCGATGTACAGTTTATAAGATGTTAGTGTATTTAAATGTAAAACTCCAAACTTTGCAATCTGACCTCAGAAAGCTGTTTGGAAAAACAAACAAACAAAAGTAACATAAATGAATTCGTTGCACCGAAATCGACAAGATGATCACTTTAATAGTGATTTTCAAACAACAAAGAAAATCGTGATACAAAAAAAAAAATCTGATATAGTGGCGGACCGAAGAAAATCTCTGTGAGTCTTTTTGATGTAAAACTAGTTATTTACTGTACGGCTAGGTAAGGACAGTACAGTGGTCGAAGTTTGGCGAAATATGTGATCGAACTACATTACTCATAAAGTTCAGTGGCTTACTGTTAATGCGGTATCTATTAGCATAGTTACTGAAACAACTATAACACTAGAGAATCATGATCTACAAGATTCCAGTGAGGGTTTCCTCTCACGATTATTGTTGATCTACTCCTGAATAAACAGTCCAGTTCCGTATTGATCATGGCTATCTGGACATCTACAAGTGATAAAGTAGGGCTCGGTATTAATGACAAGAGCTCCTTTCTCGACCATTTAACGGCCGACTCCCTAAAGAATACAAGAAACCCAAGACCCACTTCCACGCATCCATCAGTTCTGGACTCGTTTATTTCTCCCCATTTTTCTAAAACTGCAGCGGTCAGAATACGAGTGCTACCGGTCAGAATACGAGTGCTACAAGTACATATATATTTATATTATCGGCGGAGATAAGGAATGCAATTTCTAAACAATCCTGTAGTATCCCGTTCATCCTCTATTTGAACTAAAATATATGTCGGTCTTCGGACTATGGCTCTTCAGAAATTGAGCACAATTTGGTCCAGACCTATAAGTACATACCTCTCTCTTTTCCCCTCCCAATTTCAAAGGCCAGAGGTGGAAGATACTTGAAATCAATCAAGCAAAAGCAACGGTTGACGTTATAGGCTAGAATGTCTTCCACGATAACATACCACATTTATCTACTCTGCCTATACCCATTTTTTTTGTTTTTGTTTTTGTTGTGACCTCATGAGAACTAGAAATGGTCTATTTCTCAAACTTCAGTACACATTGATTAAGGGCCTGGCACGAGACCTTTTCACGCCACTCTCTGATATCTGCTTCCTCGATCCCTAAAATAGACATCTCCAGCTCTCTAGAGACGAAGCTAGTTCTTTAACATTAAAACTCCTACAGTTCTCTTAAAACTTCTATAGTAATCCACTCTCTTTTCTCAAGTACGCTCGCCAATCGTATTTCTACAATTCTCGTCTGTCCTCCGTTTGGCTTCGTCCACAACTCTTCTTTTGCAGACCGGAAGTACGGACGTCACAGACCCACTGTTTTCTGCTCAGGGGCTTCCATGAATGACTGACGGGGGATCAGTAAAGAGGGAACCACGGCCCGTTGCACCTACCAGTGTCCAAATATGCCAAGAGCGGTTGAACCGGTGGCATGAACGATCCGTAAAGGCAGTATGTGAAAACTTGGTCTAGTCAAAACAATGATTCAGCGATTTGCTCCATGATAAAATCATCTAAAATCTTTGTTTTTTTTAAATCATCACCAAGTTTTCTTGGAGAGTTGTTTCCAGTTAATAGTATGTTATGTCTTGCCTGTTGTTCCCTCATAATCCTACCAACCACATCCGCTGCAGAAAAACTACAATACGACGATACTTCCAATCTTTCTTTTAGTTATTAATAAAGGCCACTTAACCTTCATATTTGGCCAATTTTTAATTAAGCCAAAACTGTAATTTTGAGGTCTGTGTTACAAAAATAGCCTTGTATTCAAAACCATACCGTTATCATTGTTATACAGAAACACCAAAAAGCCGAGTAAATTGCTAATCTTCTAGGTCACTTCAAACTGGTCAAAGAGGTCTCCACTTAAGACCTTCTACAAGGCCGCCCAACTCATGTGACGCCCGTGTAAATATTAGAATGGTATCCAAGAGCCAACAGCAGGTAAGCTGCAGCAATAGCATTCCATGAGACTGGCAAAGCGCGAGCTTCCGGCACACTGATCATGCCTGCTATTGGCACTGTCGCAGTGGCGTAGACGAAAGTGGAACTCGCCGACCTTTTCTCCCCCAGCCCTTTTCTCCGTAGCATCAGCTGCCTCTAATCACTTTGAAATTACACTTTTCTATTTTGTGGTGTATTATCATTATGAATGCCCCGTGATCCCCCTCCAATGACGTACCCCTCCATCACGCCCCTGGACTGCCGATTGCCCGTCTTACTATAATCAAGCTTTTAGCCTGATAAAATATTGTGCCCACTGCAGCAAAGACAAGTGCTTAATCCCAAAACGGCATTAACGCTGGCAATCCGCGCAAAAGTATACTGGGCGTGGCGCCATATTAGGTTTCACAAGAGCGGTAATATTTTAAGAGTGTATTTGCGTTAATGGCGCCTGACGCCCATCTCCTGATGCACTTATGAATAACATTACGAAAATTTACAAGACATTCAAAACGGTGCCTTATACGGGCTGTATATATGCCAAGATGCCTCATATCTTTTCTGAAGGATGTCCTTCCTAGATCCTGACATCATCAATCATTTTGTAAGAGCCATATCATTATCTAAAACACAGGTGAATGTTTCATTGCCATGTAAAGACACTGATCAATAGAAGGTACCCTACAGTCTGTAGGTCTAATAACGTTTTAGCCATGTTTTACAACCTTGACGGTTTATAGCCTACCCCCGGCTGGGCACCACTGGACTATGCCGCCTCTTTTCATTTCCGAAACTTTCCTTAAAGAAGCTCCCATCAGCCCGCCGGAAATACAATATATCTTGCGATGAAAAAGTGTGACAAGCTTATCATCTAAGATCACACAGCGCGCGTTTATGACCGTGCGCCAAGAGAACATTACATCAGCACCACTTCCGCATAACGGCAATCTTATTACATTAAACAACTCCCTCTTAATGTAATGAGCAATCTTGAAAGGGGGCTATGAGCAGTTATGTCCGCCTTGAGAGACCCTCTTAACAGGCCCGGCATCCAGCACGTTGATAATATGATAAATGAAGATACATTGGGATAATTTTAATTCACTGCCTATTACACTGCGTCCGAATTCACGTATAACGTCGTATTTCACATGAACGAAGTTCAGGGAAAAAAACGGATTCTCATATACCGCCTTTTTTTTTTCTTACATTAGCTAGAAGAGACCCAATTCCTCATAAAATTATTATTTCGGATATCGTCATCCGAATTACCCTAAAACTCTGAAAAAGATCATACCAATACTTCCATTTGGCCTAATATGTGTACAACATTACACACCAACACCAATGCTATGATAATTAAGATGTATGAGGGTAATTCAAATGTTTAAAAAGCATATTATGAAGGATTCTTGGGTTGCAGCAGTATTAAATCATACGAAAACTGGCTCCATTAGGACTTACAAGAAATGGAAGGAAAGAGAGGATTCGTCAGCAAGAGGACAACCCGCTCATCTCAGGAAGTAGATTTGTTTGTTTGAGTGAGGGATTCACAGCCGATTGAAAGACATTAAAGCCAATAAGCAATGACATAACGACATTTCGTTAAGGATACATTTGCCAAGAACGCTCCATTCATCTCCGTTGTTATTTCTTCTTCTTCTCCTTTTTCTTCTTCTTCTTTTCCCTTTATTTCTTCCTTTCTTCTTCGTCTTCTTCTTTTTCTATTTTTCTTGTTGTACTTCTTTTTCTCTTTCACTTGAAAATGTGAATATGCGTCCAAGGTTACTCTATAGGCTCAAGAATGTATTGGTCTGTCACTGGACACCTTAAACAAACAACATGAAGCAAATTCAATTTCTTTCTTCCTCTTTATCTTTCTCTCCTTCCTCGTCCTTGTCATCTTTGGGCATTTCTTGTGTTCAGCACGTAATTTACAATATTTGGCGACACCAAATAGCTGACAAGATCCTATGGTTTATTATTACTGAGATACGACTTCAAGACAAACGCGGGTGTAGGGTGCCCTCCAAGGGCCCTCGGTACACACTCGAAACTGGAGAGTGTCAGTTTTTGAAACACACTCGGCCGCGTGTTGACGCTCTATGCAAGACAAGGATTTCAACGAGCTCTGAGAAGTGGATTACGGCAGCAGATATGGGAATAATAAGGACAGGTGGAGACTACCCAACACTAACCCCGTACTTCAAGGGAGATAATGCTATGCCCTGAGAATAGATAGATCTAGTATGTGGATAAGAGTAAGACAGTACAGTATAGGCCTACCACATTATAAGTGTGGTTACGTCAATAATGAGTGGATTAGTTGGGAGTTCGTTCTAAGTAATGCTTACGTTAACACTATGAAAGTGGTCCAGAGATTACAGTGAAACCAGGTGCATCGACTACTTATTAACCTCCTGATGGAGAGGATACAACAGCAACGCCATATAATGGCGCATTATGGTGAAGACGGTGGCTCTTCTCAGAGAACCAACTAAAAGACTAGTCATTACTGAGGACAGCCTAACTCTGCATAGAGGGAGACTGTGAAAATATAGTATACGACACTGTCTCTCAATTGTTCTGTTTCTAACTCTGGCCCTCGGCCTTCTATTCACTAGCTTCTCTTTGCATTCTCTTATTTCAATTGACAGTCTTGAAAAAGTGCTCAGATACGAAACGTTGGCTAATTTTTTAAGCATAAATTCACTGTGCATTTTTCAAAAGTCTTCTGTTAAATCTGAGCAGAACCATATTTAATTTCAATGATATACCACACTTGAAGCCTTATGTCACAAATGAATGGACGGAAGCTTGTTCTAATTCTCTGCTCAATGTACACAATACTGCATGGCAATGACATAGGAATCTGTTAATGAAGGGTTACACAGTAATAATACCATTAGGAAGTAGTGTCTTTTGTATATACCGAACATTTTTTGAAGATCGTTCAGCACCGATTGTTAAACTGCCGCTGGTACAGTCATTAGTATAACTTACCGATACGAAAACTGTCTTTCATAAACTTATCATCAAATGAACATACCCAGGCTAAAAACTACTGTTCCATTTTAGCTTACTTTATTTTCTCTTCGGAAGGGGAGTGGCGCGGGTAGGGTAGGGGGGGGGGTGGGAGAGAG
>JAWQUT010000259.1:216407-249519 GCA_033807755.1 Ellobium chinense | reverse complement strand
ACACACACACCAACTCCCCCTCCCAATGGATCTCAGCGAACTGATCGTTTCGTTGCTTGCACTAAACTAACCACCTAATGGTTCTAGCAGTCAATTATCTGGATATGATTTAAAATATCCGCTGCGTAATCAACTGATTACGGTAATGTAATTTGTGAGTCATTAGTCAAAACTAATTTTTGTTACTTAGATTACTAGAGAGTTAGCCTATGGTATATAAATGACTTTTTAAAGATTTATTTTCATTAATCAATATCCTTTCATTGATCGCAGCGTAATTATTCCTGTATCACAAGTAAGAACTTGTCATTTTGATACTTATATCCCCACACAAGTAGTAGAGTAGTAAAACACAATACCTGGATTTATTTTTACAATAATCGATATAACCTTACTGATGGCAGTCTTGTAATCATGACTCACAACTATGTTCGCTTTTGTTATTTGGACCACTGTACTTGAGAGATAGCTACAGTAAATAAAGGGACAATATTTGGATTTGTTTTGCAATGTTCGATGTCCGTCCATTGATCACAGTGTAGTTATCACAAGTCAATGATCCCAACCGGTTGTCGGTGTGGGCGTGGAAGCCCTATCTGACTGCTTGCTACCTACTGTAGATCTACAACGCCTGTCTTGTTGTATAGCTTTGTAAGCACTTGACTCAAGTGGAACCTTGCAAGTGCCGGAGATCACAGGAGTCGCGGGCGAGACAAAGCCGAAGTGATTCGTCCGGACTTCTTTGAGGAGTTTGCACTGCTGGCACCACCGTTTTGTAAGCGTGTCGGAGGTAACTGATCTCAGAAGCAACGAAGACGAACGGTGATAAACGAAAGGGATGCCTGCCATTGATTTTTTTTTTTTAATTTTATAATGCTGTGGGTATTGACGATGATGATGATGATGATGACGACGACACGACAACGATGACGATGATGATGATGACGACGATGGTGGTGGTGGTGGTGGTGGTGGTGGTGGATGATGATCATGCCCAAGGAAGGACATTTTATCAGCGACGTATTTCACATATCCGAATAAATTAAAATACTGATACATTTGTATTTTGACCTGTTCCGATGACAGTGTCATGTGCGAACTCAAAAGGATAAGTAGTTAACAATTTTATGAGAAACTGCGTCTCTTCGGCTCAAAAGAAAAAGTCCTCTCCGATCTTTGTACGTACAAAATGCGACGGTTTGCATAGGCATGGACGGTCTTTCTCTAAAATATGTTGGTTTTTTTTTTAGGTTGCAGTGCCGTACATTTATCACTACTTATTTCGCTACGTATAATTATGGTCCCAAAACTAAACAGATTTTGTGAGGTCTACATTGGTCAATGCCTTCTTTCATACGTGCAGAATGACAAGTTATGGTGATGATAAAAATGGAGAGACAAGAAAGTGAAGCATGAATAATCAGCTTTTCACTCTTTCCCGAATCAAGCGGAATGAAAAAGAAAAAACATCCGTAATGCTCAAAGCAAACTTTGATTCACAATAAACGTCTGGTACAAAGAAAACAAAAATTACTGTTTAGGTTTAGATTCATCTGCAGATCATCAGCTCAAAGGTCTGATCAAAGCCGCTCCACCCTCTATCTGTTCAAACCTTTCCAGGCACCGAGATCGACAACCACATGTTCTGAAGCTGTTTATTTTATTCCAGCGAAGAGAACAGCACTGACTAGGTACCTGCCACTTCAAGAGAAGACACAAAGGGTCCTGCCAAATTAACTGTTTGTGAAAGAAAAAAATACTGTCAAATTAATTGTTTAGGGAGAAAGAATACGGCCAAATTAATTCTTCGCTGCGGGCTGCCGATTCCGTCGGCCGGGGTCGAGGTGGTCGCGGGGTATACCGGGTGCTCTGCGTGAGATTTCGAGTGTCAAAACAAATGGGAGGAAAGAACTAAACTATACAAACAGCCAGGCTTTTGTTTATTGGCCTCTTTAAATTTCGGTGGTAGTGCAAGGAAAACAGGGCACGATTCGGCGTAAGGACAGAGAACGGGCGAGGAAGAAAGGAAGGAAGGAAGGAAGGAAGGAAGGAAGGAAGGAAGGAAGGAAGGAAGGAAGGGAAGAAGGAGGGAAGGAAGGAAGGAAGGATGGAAGGAAGGAAGGAAGTGAAAGAAGAAAAGACAGAAAATACCAAACACTGAGGGAGGAAAGTAAGCAGATAAAGTAAGAAGGATGAATGAAACCGAAGAAGAGAAAAACAGCACTCTGAAAAAGGAAGGAAGAAAGCATGAAAGTGAATGAAAGAAGAAATAAGGATGAAAACGAAGACAAGAAGAAATAGCTAATGAGCGGCTGTAAGAGGTGCAAGAGAGAAGAAAGAATTGTGAGCACAGACAGGATTAAACTGAAGATCCATAACAACAAGCGGAAAAACAAAATGGGGACTTATTTGAACATTAACAAGCATAACATACACTCACAAACGGTAACAGGGATACAATATTGAGGACATACGAACTATTGAATTCTGCATCAAGGGGGTGGCTGGGGTAAAGGTACACAGAATATCGCCATCGACCATAAATCCACTTCTATCGTTAACGTTGGAAGCGGATCAGAAACTTAAACCACCCTCCAGTTTTCTCACCATGTCGCTAAGTAGGTCAAACGGAACGGAGACCATCTCCACATCAAAGGCAAACTTTATCCAGTGATCCACGAAAGACATTCTTTTTAATTCGAGGCACGAGGGAGAAGATGTCATATCTTACTGACTGTTAGGAAAAGAAGTACGACAATTTTGTGATGTCCACCAATGAAGTACAAGGTTCTGCTACTTTTCCCCCTCAGATCGAAGCCCACAGGGCAATATTATGTCGTATCTTCTTAACTTAGACTGACGGAAATACAACGTTTTACTATGCTCATCTCGATATTACATAGAAAGTAAATCCTCATAAAGACGATATAATGGCAAACGAATCCCGTGTACAGTGAACGAACAATGTCGCAAGTACACTCGTAATACAGATGGTATGACACTGTAAAACAATTTCTCTACGGGGTTCACAAAAGCGCCTATTTCATTTTCATTTTCATACACGACCCTTGTGCTTTGATGGGGCACAGCCTGGATGGTGTGACAAAACTCCATTCTGACCGTAATGGTGAGACTACACGTGGCTTGGGTATATCTCTCTATTGTATCAGTCCCTCGACACAGCTCAAGCAACTCGGGATCCTCCTAGATCCATTACAAGATAGCAATCTCCGCTCGCGATAGCGAGGTGCTCCATTTGCATACACTTATACTTCTACATCAGGCGGACCCGTCGTCACTTGGAACCAATATGGGATGAATCAGAGAAGATCCTTTTCCCCTATTACATACCATCCCGTCATCCGAAAAATGGGTCTCGTTTAACCCTCTAAGTCTCAAGAGTAGTAATGTTACTACAGTGATACGGCCGGTTCTTTTAGATGTTTTGAATAAATCTTTTCAATATAACTTTGATACTGTCTATATAGACTATTTATTGTTATTATAACTTTGATACTGTCTATATAGACTATTTATTGTTATGTAGTAATATGTGCCATTCTACTCTGGTTCTTCGAGGAGTCATGTCTACATATCACTTGTTACGGAAACACCAAGCTTATGTGCCACATATGGCACAGTGGGTCTTTGAGGGTTGAAAGTTGTTCAACTTACTCTATTACAATTTTGTAGCTTAGAGGCTTCTGGGTTTGTTGCTGTGGCTTTCGGAGATCTTTTTGGAAATACTGTTCTAAGCAACACTGAGGTGCTCCTTCGATCATACTGTTAAAGTAGGTCCGTTTTGTTGTCACTACTGGCTCAGAAACCACACTTATTCAATGTTTTCTTCCCCTCAAATTTCAAAATCCCCCTGATCTCCCCCACCCCTCCCATAAAAAAAAATACTTTGAGGGCTCCCCTTCTTTCCTGACTCTAAAGTTTCTATTCCTTGAGAGATACCTAAAATACCCCCCTTAAATTTATGACAAGGGGGAAATGTCTCCCCCAACTCAAAAGACCTGGATAAAACACTGGTAATTGTTAACATACATTCATAACAACGTGCTCCCACAACAAACAAACAACAATAAGTTGGGAAAGGGGGTGGGGTGAGGGGTGGGGAGGAGACGGTCTTCTTTTACAATCATATCATATTTTATCGACCTGAACCACACATTAACTCCCGACAGACGCCATCTATCTTTTAACGTCAGGTTAAAAACTTTTTGATCGGGAACATACTCCTTCTTGCCAAACATAATTCATATCAAAATGCTGCCGAAACTACAAATGTTTTCTATGAACAAAACGAACAGACTAGGCCCACGATGTTANAATTGTTAACATACATTCATAACAACGTGCTCCCACAACAAACAAACAACAATAAGTTGGGAAAGGGGGTGGGGTGGGGGGTGGGGAGGAGACGGTCTTCTTATACAATCATATCATATTTTATCGACCTCAACCACACATTAACTCCCGACAGACTCCATCTATCTTGTAACGTCAGGTTAAAAACTTTTGATCGGGAACATACTCCTTCTTGCCAAACATAATTCATATCAACATGCTGCCGAAACTACAAATATTCTCTATGAACAAAACGAACAAACTAGGCCCACGATGTTATGCATTAGTAATATTTCATAATTTAGCAACTGCACTCACATAAGCAAACGATGAAAACAACCTTTGATGTCGCTTTTCGCTTTGATCTGTACGCCGCGTACATAAAAAAAAAAATGTTTTCCAAACATGCAATGACTCACATAACAAATCAGTTCCGGCATGACGCACCTTTATTAGCTCAATTGTCACAAGGCTTTGATCTGTGATTTCGATTTCCAGTAATACAATAAGAACAGACCAGTTTTTTTTTTGTTTTGTTTTGCAGTGTTTAATGTGATTTTAATGAGAAAAGTTTCGCGCTGTCTAATTTACAGTCCAGTCTTAAGTAGAAATCGAAAGATCCGGAATTAGTATGAAAGTGGACTGTTTGAAGATTTGCATGACGAAGTTAATGTGGCCTCAGCCCCATATGTTCGATCAGTTTAAGCAGGCATCCAAAGACATCTGGGCTGACTGAAGTTTGAAGAAAAGAATTGGTAAGAAAGGCCTGGTTAAGTCAGTGAATACAAACATTCTTCAAGAGTATTTGGTTTGGTAAACGTGAACTCATAACAATGTCTCGAGTTTTGAAGGGTAACCAGTTGAAAGTTTCAGCATACTCATCTCTCGAGGCTATGTTCCTTTGATTTCATTTTTTTTTTTTTTTAAGAAACTGGGTCCAGGAATTGGTAAGCATAGTACTAGTAAGTTACTGCCTTCGCTAAAAACAGAACTCTCGTATTTTTTTTTCTTAGAAGTTGGGTCCAGAAAATGATGGGCATAATAAGTCACTGCCTTCGCTAACATCAGAACTCGTGTGTTGGGCCTCTGTTGCCCTCCATGCATACGCAATTTGATAGGCGCTGCGAACGATTGCGAGCACAGGAAGATGTCGCCCAGTCTGTTGATTCGGGGGCAGCTTCAGTCAACACTGCACATAAACACAAGAACACGGCCAACGGCGGGGTCAGACTTGTATACTGACATAACCAACTCTACGGGGTGAAGTAACGAATGTCAGATAAATTATTCATCTTTCATCACTCATGCTTTTACAATAGCTTTAGACAGCCCAAGTAAATCTAACCACATGTTTATTTTTCAATGTTTGTCTCGGCTGCACTGGCTCACGCCTACCGTTGCAACGCACATTGTAACTAAATATTTATAGGCAATTCATACCAGACCAGTGTCATATCCGTTAACGCCTTATTAGAAATGGCCCATTCCATCCTTGTCTCCCACGTATTCATCTACCTCTGCCTCCTTTTCCTCTTCTTTTCGCCCCGCTTCTCTTTACCTGAGACACAACTTTAAAAATTATCTGACGTTACCAACCGCTCCAATGTTCCATTATCCTTTGCTATGTGGCTTGATGATCGATGCAATGCAATAGGTTTATAACTTGTAATATCGGTACAATTGCAGAAAACTTTCCGGCAAAGAAACCCCTATTGCAGCAAGCTTGTGGAAGTTCTATGTGAGACGAACTCCAGTTCGAAAAACGTAGAAGTCTCGGCAATTTTGCTTCATACGCAACAGATTTAACTACATCGTTTTCTCGCAACAGAATGTGTTCTATTAGATAAGCTGCCCAAAATATATCACATCCGTTTCTCTGTCATTCATCAGATTGCCAGAACGTAGTGATCTCGAAACGGAACTGCTAGCAAACTTCTACTGGGCGGCGATGATCAATCATGGACAACGTCAAAGACTGAGTACAGGTTAACAGTGGTTTTCATGCATATATCGATCAGACCCCGAGTTCTTTGGATCAGGGTCACAACGGATTGATCACGAATGTTAGAACTTTTAAATCCTCATATCGGCATGCAAAGTAACGTCAACAGTTTGTCTCTGGTCCTCTTACAAAACAGCTTGGAGATGCCAAATTCAACTGCATTTGCATCGTACTGATAGGCCTCACTGCAAGTCAAAGACAATAATAATCCTACATAAAAGACCAATGAAGGGGTGTTACAAAACCTCTCAGCTGAGAACCCTTGGATTAAGGTCAAGACGTCAGAAGTAGAAAGAGATGAGAGAGCCCTTTCAACTATTTTCTGATGCCTAAAGTTTGTTCATTACATTTGGCAAAGGCTAAATTTATACACGCGAGCTCTGTTGAGGTGACATTTCTCGCAGTTGGTGTGGCTACAGGACGAATTGTTGGGTCAGCCAACAGCTTAACGGGTTCGTAATGAGCTCGGAACAAAGAGTGCTGGCTGCTTCTGTTTTTGACTCTTTGGCAATGATTTCTCACGTCAAGAATTACGGCAACCTCCCTTTGCGAACTAAGGCCGCCTAGGGCAATGGCAACCTATTTCAAGAGTTGTGATACTGTATGGCAAGCCCCTTTAAAAGAACGGCCGTATAGAGGCACACTCCTTTACAAGTTATGGCCATGGGTGGCAACCTCCTTTGTGAGCTACAGTCATTACGGCAACATCCTTTATGAGCTATGGCTGTATATGGGAACTTCCTTTACGAGCCAAGTCGTATATATATGACAACGTCCTCTGCGAACTATGGGCGTATGTGACAATTTTCTTTACCAGATACAGAGATACAGTCGTATTTGGCAAACTCGCCAGCTTTGGTTGCATATGGCAAGCTCATTTGCGACTTAAGGTTCCTCATGGCAAGCTCCTTTTCGAGCTATGACTTCAGAAGTCATTGAAAAAAGTTCCGTTTCCAAAACCGTCCTTCCCATACTTTTCATGTTATCTCTACTGCCAAATGCTGCAACGCGCGAGGTTTTCAGAAAAACGTGCATCGCGTCAAAAAAAGAATAAACTGTATCTTATATGGCGTTGACCGTGATGACAACTCTGCCGTGAAAGAAGCTACAGTTTGGACTGAAATTCTGTATTTGGAGAAAAAAAAATGAAATTGAGTTTGCACAAAAAGAAAACCGGGCCACAGGGGATGTAATGAATTACACTGTATTATGTAAACAGGCACGACCTTAGTGTATTCGTATGCGGTGCACTTGGCACGTAAAAACGCGGTTAAGTGCCATCAAAGGGAGGCTCAAATTACCTCGCCAAGTGTAAGGGTTTGCTCCTCATTAATCAAACATACAGCTAGGTTCGGGAAGTTCATACAGATGAATTGATTCTGTTGTAGAAGACGTCCCTGGAGCCACGAACCTAGGGAGGCATTGCACCTCTATACATTCTGTATACCATCCTCTTCTATTGCAATGTGCAAGATCATTTTCCGGTTCGATAACTTAACAAGTGCCAGACGCATTCAGACGAATTATTAGGCGCATTTAAGACGTATATATCAACGGATAATAAATTTCCTACATTTCCCTCGCGGTGCTAATGCGATTTTGGGGAACATTCATCACGACTTTATTCAAAAAATGTTTTCATTTGCAAAACGGCTTCAAAATGGTTTCTTTTATTTCAAAGGTTCGTGTCTGGAATGAAATTTTATGTTCATTTCCTCGTCAATTCCGTTTAAAATGACCTACTAGAATTCAAGGTCGCTGCAAACGTTTGTGCTGAAGATATCTTTCAAAAGTAATTCTAGGTTATTATTCTGTATCGTCAACAGAATGAAAGAGCGATATTGTTCACTGCAAGTGGATAAACGGTCGGATAAATGACACAGTAACAGAATTATAGGATGGGGTAGCTGAATGGACGGAAAGCAGTTCACAGTAGAGATGGGCCGATCCCTGATTTTGAAAAGTCGACTCGGCTCGATCTTTTGGTGGCCCGGATCGTAAGGATCGATTAAAGCTCGATCTTTAAAACTCGAGCTTTTTCGGTACCGGAGGGAAAGAAAGTCCGCGGTAAAGGCTGGTAATGCAGCCATAAGATCGACTAAAGATCGAGTATAGCGGCTTGCAGCTGCACTAGTGATCTGTTTATACAGTGTCATCATAAATTACCTTCCTGGTGGATGGGTCTTTCTAGTCTCAACATTCTCGCGTGCTCCCTATTCTCCGCCACTACCACTACCGCCTTCCCTCCCTTAGTTTCATATTCTTATTTTGCCCTCCTTCCCCTCACCCCCATCCCCCTCCAAAAAAAAAAATATTAGTACGCGTACAAGTAGCGAGGCATTGTTTTTTTTTCGGGCCTTCTTTTGACTTCTGGGGGGCCGTTCAAAGTTGTTTATTTTTTTCAGTCATTCAGTTATTGTTTCATAGAGCATAGACCTATCCTAGAGCAGTCTAGGATAGGTCCTATCAGTTGTTCAGTAACTGAATCTCATCTGGCACCCTAAATGTTCACATTCATATAAACACATACACAAACATACACACACTCACACGCACATAATATCTCACAAATCAGAGCCCTTCGTTACCCAATTAGCATCGACGGTACCAAACCAAACTTTAACGCTTAGTCACGATCCTTCTCCTCCCAGCCCATTCCTGCTATCACTGCTAACCCTTCCTTAACATAAACAATCTCAATTAAATTAATTAGATTGTAGGAGGTGCGACACTGCCGCGGTAACTTCGCGCTGAGCGTGTGGCTCGATTAATGTTGAGTCGAGCCAGATTAAAGCGACTCAAAAAGATCGGAGCAAAACTCGATCTTTTTGACTCGAGCCGAACTAGCTGACTCGATGAATCGAGCCGCTGGTAAAGATCGACTCGACTCGATCTTTTGACTCGAGCTGCCCAGCCTTAGTTCACAGATGGATAAAACAGAGACAGGGCTAGGTAGGTGAGAGAGACAACGTAATTGCCTAAACGAGTGAACTGTCTAAACGAGTGAGCCAACAAATTTCTTAAACTGCTTGAATTTCTCAGACCACGATGCACGGTTGACAATCCTCAGAGAGCCAAGCGGCTGGAATCTCTCATGGCAATTCTTACATTTCATGCCGTCAGCGATCTGCAGCTGTGGGCCATTTTTGCCAGCCAGTGCATAATAAATTAGGTCCAAAAACAAGGCACCCCACCGAGCGAGACGACGTTATCGCTGCCAATTACACAACCGCCGCCACTGGGAGCCAGCCCCCATCAGGTGCCACGCCCAAGATAAGCGGTCAGGTGCATAACAACCTTCTCTGGCAGGGGAACGTCTATCTTACCTCCAGCAGCGCCATGGAAAAGTGAATATTACGACTACCGATAAATGTAATTATAATGCACGATTCCGGGAAAATTAGAATAGAACTGGATAATTAAGAAGTCTATGGCATTAATGATATTTGTATTCGCAATCGTCCATCGGCCAACAACGCGCACCGTCTTCTCTGATTATCGTCTTTGCTATCTGACTGCGTTCTTGTGGTTTTTTCCTTTCGATCTCTTCCTCCACCACCATCACCAATACCTCCACTCCTCCTCCTCATCATGCAACTTAGAGGGATACTGACATTCATGTACCTATAGTTACTTACATCAGGTGCCGCAAAATGCAGCTTGACGGCATTTGAGAACACACTGAACTGAAGAACCAGCTCTGCCTGAATGAAATAAAATGAAGTCTGTAAGTCAAAACTATGTGAGTCGTCACTGAGGCAACTTGCCCAAAATCGGAGCTCGAATAAGAGTTTAACAGAATCGACACCAAACAAACAGTTGTAACGATACTCGGATGCTGATTACGGATGCGTCCGTGGTTACGACATGAGGAGATAGCCGTCTAAACATTTGACATACTCCCTGCAGTGCCTAAGCAAAGCAGTGTCTCTCTAGACATCCCTCTCAGTTCTTGTTCTTCTCTTCATCTTTCCTCACCGACGCACCAACAAGAGAAGTTTATTACTCTTGGGAAATATCACGTGTATATCATGTGACCGGCGATGTTATCTGCGATTCGGGTTCGGATTACCATGACAATGGTAGACCTTTTTTTTTTTTATCGTTGCACCGTGCATCATTCTTCGAGATGCTCTCACTGTATGGGGTCTTCCTTCTGCTTATAGTCCGTGTGAACCAACACGCAGACTACAATTAATTTGATCATGTGCAAATATTGGCACTGTAGTGTGCAATTTCAGTCCCGTTCTGATGATGGTGTGGAAATTCCTGTAGTCTGCAATTTTAAAGACTTAAAGACGTAACAAACATTTTGACGAAGTATGTCTCCTTAGGCTAGTACAAAAATTAACATGCCATGCAATCCAGTTCTTTCCAACTTTCATTTTTCTTTATAGTACAAAATACGACATTATACGTCAACGTTATTACCTTAAGGGCCACATGAGACATAGGATGGAGCAGGGAATTCGAATACGTTCACCATAAATGGAATTCTTCACCTCGTTCCGATTTTCAATGACTATTATCAAAACTAACGAACTTATTGATGGACTTGATTGTTTCACAGTAAGAAGCATCCGAGTTAGAAGAACGGGAATGGGAGTGGTTTCGCCAAACCTATGATCAGCAACTCAACTTTGGAGCTTCCAGAAAGATTATAGTAAAATCAGCGATGCCGGTGCTGAATTTCTGACAGTGATACAAATTAGAGCAAACGTTTACGAGAAAAATGTATACATCATCACGACCCAGAACCACACGAAAACCCGAACATGACCAGGAACAAGAACGACAACTCCCTACTGCTGAAAGAGCGATCACACGTCATTAGTCCAGCCCTCCTCATGTCCCAGCGCTTATGAGCAAAGACCATTACCAGACATGTCCGCGCGAGTTCCTTTGATTCTCTCACGGGGCACAGTAAAAACTAAGACCACATTAGCCTTTCCCCCTTTTCGTTTTATCTGCTGAGCGAATGGGCGCGACCCCGTAGGGTAATGGATCTGACTCCATGGGGGACCCCCCTCTAATTGTTTGATGTCACATCGAAAGCAGATCGGATTCCGCGCCATGATGGTCCCCGGAAATGGGGGGTGAGACCCAAAGCATGTCCACAAGAAACATGGTCTAATTTGGGAGACCGCTCGTGAGCAACGTGATGTGGACTTGATAAAGGGCATGTGTGCGGTCCTACATGACCTTCTTGTTTAGGAGGCTAAGCCGCTGATAACACGTCCATATGGGTCCAAAATGGGTCCTGTGCGGGCTGCTAATACGTGACCCATGTGGGTGAGCAACGTACAAAGCATGAGTCTCACGTCCAGACTGGACATGAAAGGGAATCACACGGACATCATGATAGACTGACATGAAACTGATTGGGAAACACACCGGTCAACCCGAGTAAGGAGATGACTGGCCAAACTCTCATCGAAGCGTCACACTGGTACCACGCGCAAAACTGAACTAGTCCACTACCAGAAAAACTGGGAAACAAATATAATTTTAACGAATCCAGGTGGATCCGGAGTATCTCACTTGCTGGGCATTGTGTCCGGAATCAGAAAGGTCTGAAGAGGGGTATCACTTTCATATGCGAATGCCGATTATTTTTCAGACCGGATCTATCCTCTTTGGTTATGATTGTCTGTGGCGAAAGGTCAGCACATCTCGGGGGAGTCTGAACCCAGCTCATATTTTCAGCTCTTCGGGATAAAACTTAAAATATTATTCAAGGTTTCATATTTCTATCTGGACGATAACTGGGCATTACTGGGTCGATGATGCTACATTAGAATAATCCATCCTCTGGAGAGCTTTTGAAGAAAAAAATATAATCAGATATTTTCTGGGGAACGCTGGGAATTATTTTGCATCCTGTCCTATGTTTGCAAAATGTCTCTAAAGTTTGATACATCACATCCAGTCCAAAGTCCTGGCTGTAGCTGTGTGTACAAGCAAATTGTCTTGAATTTTGAAGGGTCACTTTTCCTTCTACCCTTTTTCAGTTAATGTCTCTATAGTTTGAACATATTAACGCACAAAGGATGATGTGAAAAATATAAAAGATTCCTGATCAGTGCATTTTGTACTTGTAAGTGTTGTTTATTGGCTCAAAGAGCCAAAGAATAGGGGCCACGAATTCAAACCCATTCATACGCCTTAACCTGTGATCTTTGGAAGTCATAGAGGGAATTGCTAACAGCGATGCAGCGGGGTAAAGGTTTAGACGATCCTGGCGTTTTCTGATGCTATCACAAACGGAGTCGGCACTTACACCGAGTCACTTGATTCCGGGACGGGACATTCCCTTGGGAAATCTCAGGGGCTGCTGGAATGTCGAGGATATGTTGGATGTGGTTATCTATCTCGGTCTGTATGCAATTTCTCTTGTGGGAATACTGGACAATTGCATTCTCATCGCGTTTTACCGTGGGTTCGGTCTTAAATCGGACATCAGCGAGTTTGAAAACTTCAGTTTTGAGAAAAAACAGAAACATACTTGGCAGATGTTCTGTCTTATTCAGTGTTATATGCAGTTTCTTCACGACTACTAACAAGGTTGTTATGGTCAAGGCTCTTTTTTTCTGACCGCCCCCACCCTAGGCACCGCCTGGGCCTTTCTCAGTCTCGATCTAAGTGCTTACGTAGGGGAGCATCTATCAAAGCGGCACCGACGATTCTGCGAATGGTCCTCACAATCTTCAACAGTACAGCGAAGATTTTTTATTTTCACTTGTTCTGCATGCTCTCTACTGCAGTTGACTTCCCCTGGAGGCAATTTTTCTTTATGGCTACGTTTTTTTGTTGTTGTTTTTTATGAAAATGTCGAAAGAGCGTCACTTAATCCCCTCCCCCCTTCCGCGTTATCATAACTTTCTTCCAAGCTCCACCACAGGCGCTGCAACCAAAAGTAGACTAAATTAAGGACAGCTTTCAAATCACACCCTATCCGTTCCCGATTGCCCCACTACACGAAAATCTGTCTGATGCTAGTCTAGACTAAGGCTTTCAACAGATATAACTGACCATACACAGGTTTGCCGTATCTCTTTCACAAGCTCCCCGAGTGGTCAGAGCCTACTAATGAGTGTCGTAACGCGATAGGAGCATTCATACCGGTCAGTCTTTATCTCGCTCGCATGGTCAAGTGAGTGAGTAATTAATGGTATGCGCCTGGACTATGTCAGGTGAAAGAAGAGTAGTGAAGACGGAGAGAGTCGCTTTTGTTATCGCGAGTTAATGAACTCCGTCCGCTTGAGTAAAGTGTTAGAACGTGGCATGAGGTAAATCTAATGGTGTGGATGACTCAGAGCTAGCACGCTCTCTCTCTCTGTCTCTTTCTCTCAATCACTCGTATGTACTTGGTTATCTGTCTTACAGACAAAAACGAAAGACAGTACCGAATATGTTTCTCAGCCTCTCACAATTATCTTGGTTTCTTCTTCGTCACTTGGTCTTTCCATTCCGCTTCTTCTAGTTTTTCATTAATTTCTCCTCCTCCTCCTTCGCTCTCCTCCATCTTCTTGTCCTCCTCCTTCTCCTTCTCCTCCTTCTCCTTCTTCTTCTCCTCCTTCTTCTTCCTCTCCTCCTTCTTCTCCTTCTTTCTCTTCTCCTTCCTCCTCATTTCCTTCTTGTCCTTACTTCCCCTCCTCCTTTCCTCTTCTTTTTTTTCCCTCTTCTTTTCTATGTAGCCTATCTTTGTCCTCTGCCTCTATAGGGAACCAAACCCAAAATCTCAATCCTTGGTCTTGAGACATCAACGAAACAGTAGACAAAATCCAGATGGGACCTCACTCGTCGTAGACACGACCAGGAATTTTTTTTTTTTTAGGTCTTAAATCACGCCCTTCTTTGGTTACGAGAACCAAGTTACGTCTTAAAGGTTACCCACTCAGACGGCCATCATTAGCAAATGGCCTTCCTCAATGCAACCTCAGCGGCGACCTACCCCAGGGCCGCGCTGAAAAACGAGCTGCCCTCTTATCACCTTAACGACACAACAACGATAAAGAGAATTTTAATTAAGAGCATCGTTAAAGGGCTGTAGCTGGTACAATGTAACCTCATAAATTCCGGCCAGTGATAAGATCGCTGTGTTATTCAGTGCCACGAATATGTAAAGGACACAGTTGGGTACGCGTATTCGTTGAGAGATGGGTTGATCTTTGGACGAATCTAAATAATGTACCAGGCAGAGTGGACAGGAAGGAAGATTGTGTTTAGTCCTTGTACGTGAGTTGCGTGGACAAAAAGAACTGCTGGGTAAGGAAGGTAAAAGAAAAGGGTGTAAGTCTTTGTTTCGGAACTCTCGCTGTCTCACGACAGGGAAGGAGAGAGAGAGAGAGAGAGAGAGAGATGGCGATGTGAACAAACAGTAAGAACGTGATGGTGAAAATAGGAGAGAGAATGAGAGAGGGAGGAAGAGAGAGAGTGAGAGATTGCATCGGAGAACTAGATCCAATTCCTATGTTCATTTTTCATCTTTAGCGAGATATATAAACACTGGATTTAAGGTGGGGGCCGGACTGTTTGAGCACATGTACACCAAAAGATTTAAGAATTATATATCGAGAAAATGCGAATCTGTGCGAATAGCAGAGTGATGAAGAAAAACCTAGAAGGTTATCATTAAATTTTCACCTCCCAGCATTACAGAAAGAAACCCAAGGGCATCAAGAGATCTGCATATCTCTGTAAACTCACTGAAACTTAATGCCTTCTACAACAATTTCTGATTTTCAAACCATGCTGAGCGCTTGGCTATCAGCCTTTAGAGCAAAATGTTGATCATTCTTGCAGACGCACCTGAAGTCAGAGACACGCGAGGAAATTATTAATTTTCGGTCCGTGCGATGCACGCTCCAACAGTACAAACATAAAATAATCTCACCGGCGAGATCTCAAGACCAGTGTCTACACTACACCGCGCCCGCACCTTGCATGGTTACCTTAGCTAATGTGTGTAAACAGATATCGCCTAGGCACCACACGTGCAAGACACTCCCCAGATCCAGGTGAGTAAACTGACCCTGGACCAGGGAGGTCAGCACGAGGTCAGAACAATAAAATAACCTTTAAATTCTCCCTGCAGATTTCCTCTGGTCATCATAGAAAAGGCATATCTTCCTCTGACAAAAAGACCTCTATTCGTACCATGCGACCCATACCACACCGAGACACTCTTGCAGTGTTCTATCGTTATCCCACATTCATATGATGCTCAAATTATTATCGCATCCGTTTAACTGTAAGTACTTGTGAGGATGGTTAAGTTGCAAATAAAAGTAGGAAGGCAATTATCAAATTAATTTTATATGGAAAATGTACAATATTCTGTCATTTGAATAATTAGTTGCGATTAAGCGAGAGTCGCTGTTAAGCGGATTATAATTAATGGCACTGGCTGTTTTCCCTCCCTAATTATGACAGGTGACGAGATGAAATTTTGTCATAAATATTACACAGCTCTCACCCTCAAAGTTGTAAATATTTAATTAACTCGATTCTCATCAATTTCACACTCAAGTCGTTTCGCCAGAGGAAGGGCTACGGTAAGGCTGGAATACCCATAATGAGTGAGTGAGTCTAGTTTATGATGAGGCGTAATCTGAAAGGTCCATCTAAAAATGGCCATTCACCCGTGTGAGTGGACACCACGAAATGACCAATCAACGAGATACACCGGCCATCAACGGGATAACGCTAGCCTGGTCACAGGTGGTATATCGAGATGAATAATTTACTATTATGGGGTAACACAAAGGGAGGGCTTAGCACTGGCTTTCGGCATTGATGCTTCCCATCTGTGGCATTGATCATGAATACACGCTGAGGCCCAGTTTCAGTGACTATAAACAGTAGTCTAAAAAGTCAGTGATAAAAGAGGCTTGGCTAGGATCTCCCAATGATACCTTAATGTTCTGATTTTCAGCTCAGCTGCTCCGAACAGTGATGCCACGACCACCACCACCATCACCTCCACCACCAACAACAAAGTGATAATGCACCACTACCACGATGCCTACCACCTCTGCATGCAGTGATCTGGAAATCCACTGAGGTTGTATTTCAGTGACTGTTATACATGACCTAATGCATAAAACGGAGACAAGACAAGATCTTCCCTAATACTTTTGTTCTGATTGTCAACCCATCTGTTCCGAAGCGTGACACTCTACGCTAAAAAAAAAAAAAAATCCACGAAAACATGGTTATGATGCCTCTTATTTTTGCACTGATCCTGAATGGATTCTACAAGCCGAATCCGCACTTCAGTCACACGTCTACAACTCGATGTATACAACAGACTGATACTAGGCAAGACCTGCGCTAATACTATTGCCCTGAATCTCAAACCTATCCGCTCCAAACACTGATACCCTAGCAAAAGCAATTCTTAGAAAGAAAAAAAAAGGTTGACTATAATGCTTCTCATCTCTCCACTAATCCTGAATAGATTCTACAAGCTATAGGCCGCGTATCACCGTTGGTAGTCTACAACCAGATATATAAAACAGACACTAGACCATATCCTTGATAATACCTTTTCTCCTGATTCTTGTACCACCTGTTCCGAACAGTAAAACCATAAAGCAAGAGGAAAATTGATTGGAAAAAAAAACAACAAAAAAGCTCACCTTCGGAAACTTGAAAAGAGAAAAAAATTACTGATTCTAAGCGCGATACGGAATGCAACATAACTGTTTTGTTCCTTTCAAATAAAGCTGATTATAGGACTAGTGTTGTTACACAAAGTGCGTACTGATTATTCATATTTTCCCTCACAATCGGCCTAGTATTCACTTACGATAGTCGTTTGCGGTATGCCCATCTTACGACCACCCGTGATACTTTCTTTCTCTCTCTCTCTCTCTCTCTCTCTCTCTCTCTCTTCTCTCTCTCTCTCTCTCTCTCTCTCTCTCTCTCTCTCTCTCTCTTGCTCTCCCTTAGATACCTGCCCCCAATCATTATGTTTGAGAGCTCTATCGCTTCACTTACTTTCCTCTAAGAGACCATCTTCATCGATACTTCACCCTTATTCTCATGACCTGCGCCATTATTATGCTCTCCTTACGTGTTTCTAATCAAAATCGAACAAATCACTTCTTTTCTCCTGCCCGAACATATTTTTATCGATACCACAGGGGAAAGAAATGAAGACAATGCACAATGCTAACACTCTATTTCTTTTAGTACCACCCTCTGATCGATATCACTTAACTTTGCGTGCGTTTTTTTATCGACAGGAAAAGCCTTCTTTTCCAATCGCTCCCCCGACCACCATTGATCGCCCGTTCGCCTCAGCCAGTTGGTGTTTACGGTTGTCGAAAACGGGCCTGAGAAGTCATTTGCTTTCTCGCGCTCGTCGTTTTATTGGAAAATAAAAAACGGAATTGTTTGAAAATAAGAGGGGGTTACATTGCTGGTTCGCAGGAAGATTATGGAAGGTTGTAAAGATCATTTATTGCACAAGTATGGCACGCGGTTACGTCAGTTTATGTTCTATGAGTGAGGTTTTCTACGATGAACTTGCTCACTTAACTTATGTTACTATCCAGTCTAGGAAAGTCCAAATAAATTTAACCTAACACAAAGACAGTTACAGCTTGTAGCTACAAATATAGATCCATAATATAATTGCGTAGAGGAAAATTAATTCCTTCCGACCCTGTGTAGATCCATCAATGTGAAAATTGTTAAAGATTCTCTTTTCCCGCGGAGGGAAAAGGTGACTGAATCGAAGATTGCATAGGCGACCTTAAACATAATTTCCTGAGAAAGAGTTTGTGAATCTCTCATATTCTGTGATAACGGTAGGACTATGACTGTTGTAAATTTTCATCTACGCTTCCACTGAAATGAACGCGGGATAAAAATTCTAGCAGTCATTGACCGTCGTACCCTTACTGCTATCCACTGGATCTAGATTTGATTTATGATCTGTACCAACATGTGATATAGTTATAGAGGTTTGTATTGGGACAGACAACTTCATCATGGACACAACAATCAATCAACCAAACCAGGATATTTAAGAAATAGATAGAGCAAATATGGAATATTGATTGGGGTCTGTTGCGAGTCGATATAAAGTCCACCGTGTAAACAAAACTTACCAGCCATCGTAACAACATTACTAACATCGAACACTGTGACTCAGAAAGCCTCTATTCGCACTCACTGTTTCGAATGTCAGGTCCTTGACCCAGACCTCTTAATTTAAAATTCATTTATGCGAACGTCAAAGAAAGCGGCTCTTGTAGTATTCAGTGTGCGAGGCTTAACCGAGAGTAAAGTATTCTCGTGAGGAACAAAGTAGCTAAGAGTCACGTGGCATTAGTGTGTGCTATTATTGTGTCACAAACTGACAAACGAGGAGTGGACTGGCTTGAAATTGAAGTCAAACTATTATGCTAATTAGGTGTCTGACGTCATCCCCAGACATGGACACGGCTTATATCGTTATATACAACGCGGGCACGTCTTATATCGTTATATACAACGCGGGCACGTCCTGGATTTATAAAGTTTTGTTTCTTTTCATTTTAAATAAGGTAGATTAGCTTCCATCATAACACTCTGTTTGTCCCACATACAGATTCATATTTCCTCTCTCTCTCTCTCTCTCTCTCTCTCTCTCTCTTTCTCTCTCTCTCGCTCTCTCTCTCTCTCTCTCTCTCTCGCTCTCGCTCTCTCTCTCTCTCTCTCTCGCGTCGCTATTGATGTCAAAATTCTTTTTTTCGTTGTTACGTATAAATCAAGAGAAAATACGGATTTTGGGAGAAGGTTTGTGGAACGGGGCTGGAATGAAACGAGACTGCCTCACTCAACAAGAAAAACAAAATAATATTAGTCTTTTCACACGTGAATAAAACCCGTTATCATCTATATCCACTGCATATATATAAACGTTGTATCATTATGTCTGAAAGACCACATTTTTCTTACACAGTTTACCCTCAAAAGGCTTAATTTACTGTAAAATATTAACGCCATTTCTCTGGCCCAAAAAAAACTCCCCTAAAGAAGCAGTCTCAGACACCTCCAGGGCTCATATTTCATCTCATTCGTTATGTCATCCCCAAAGAATACACTCCAGCACAAAGGAAGGTCTTGTCTCCCCGTCTAATGTTGATGATTTATAACCCGGATTAAGGACCCTGGCCTTTCATCATAATTCGCTATGGGAGAGCTTGAATATCCAACAGGCTCACGGACTGACAGGCAAGTGTCGACTTTTTAGCTACAGTGTCTTTCGTTTTGCATAACGCAGGTTTTCAAAGCACCGCTCGGAAATACAGTAATACTGTCGCAAGTCCTTATATGACTTAAGGGACTTACGACAGTATCCGTGAGGCTAAAGTTGTTTATTTTTTAAAAAAAACTTTACTTCAAAATTCTTCTTTGTACCTTTTACACTTCAAGCAAGCCGGCCTGTGAAAACATCCTGAACATGCCTACCGTTTTGCGTGACTTGAGAGCGAATAAACTTGGCTAAGACATGTGATAGGGTAAACTCCACATAACTGCAATGCACATGACTGCAAATAATTATGCTTGAATTAGTGTTTTCTTCATATTAAGGCAAAAGCAAAAAGCCATCCTGTAAAGGCTCCCTTCGGTTATTGGTAACTTCATCAACGCTGCGGTGGAATTGCAATTAAATGAAATGGTTTCCGTCAAAGACGTGAGCCTACCTTGAAGTCGTCACAGCAAGAATAATGAGTCAAATACTCAGCTTTGTTGTATGCTGCACTGACTAACGAATACTCTGACGATGTAGAAACAGGTAAGTTTCAAAAATAAGACAAACAGGGAATGGAGGGACAAGCAGAAGCCTGATAGTATTATAAAGGTAGCGAAGGGATATAAGGGCAGGCATGTTATGCTACGGCTCTGCACAAAGAATCAAAACGGAATAAGACATCAGCCTGTCATTTACTCCCTTGTACAACGTCGGGCATAGTTCTGTCGGTGCCAAAGTGCGACATCTCTTCAAAGCTAGCGATGTCTCCCTGCATTTTCAAGCCGTCACGCAGTTTCCTCCTCGCAAGATACTAATCTTTCTTGGACTCGGAATGAAGGCGCACACTGAGCTATCGGTGACCCATCAGTGCAGCGTACAATTCCTCCATTCCTCCAAGAACGGGAATGAAGGGAGGAGTGGGAGGGGGGGTGAAGAACAAGGAAGGACAAAACACTGAGGATCTCTGTATCTCTGTGTGTGTGTGTGTGTATGTGTTGGGGGGTGGGGGGGAGGAGGGTAGTATAAACCTGTAACCAACTGATCTAAGACACGCTGTTTTACATCTTTGACAAGAATGCCGAAGTTAACAGTCCACCGGATCATTGAAAATTTGCCAATAAGCAGAAGGAGCTTTTAGCGGGGCACTTCGATTTGGAGTATAATATTGCTATGGTCATATGGGTGGTTCCCGTAACAACCACTCTGCTTTCTCCCACGAACCTTCCATCCACTAACCTTTTGCTATGCTTCTGTCGCATACCTTAGAATGAAAGCGGACCACGTCTTTGGTGACCCATCCTACAGTGTACGTGCTCTATTTCGGCTTTTTTTCTACTACAGTAGAAAACAAAAAGAAACGAAATGGAACTATCTTGGTTGAGAACATGGGCTACGGAGAAGCTCTTCCGCTTCTCTGGAAATCAAGGAAACCGTACCAGAGCGGTGCTTGAGACAGGACCGTTACCACTCCATCATGAGCTGCTGCTAGAGTGTTATACCATACAACTTTTGGAAACATCATCGAAGTTTCCTTCCCCCNCCTCCTCCCCAATCCAATTTACACGCGTCCTTTCCCTAGATTTAAAAAGGCCACCCTGATGTCCTTACAAATCAGGAACCGAAGAGAAGGGGAAAGGGCTGAAAGTTTCATTACGGCCCTGGTTCCTAGTGCACATGGGATGAAGGGTCATCCAATCCAAAGAAACATCAAAGTGCAATGAAGAGAAAGGAATGCATGCACCAGCGCATTGTGCCTGCCTGCCTGCATGTCGTGGGAGAAGTTTTCTTCGTTTTTTTTTATAACAATCTCTGAATCTCGCATGGGATCTGGCCGGCGATAGGGCAAGCTAAATCTCATCAGATCGCGTTTCAATTCCCATGAACGCATTTTGTGAGAACTTGTTTGGGCAGGTGCTGTAAGGCAAAACTGCGACCCTGAGCTATAGGAGGGGAAAGGGGAAGAAAACGATGGATGGATGGATGGATGGATGGATGGATGGATGGATGGATGGGTGGACGGACGGATGGATGGATGGATGGCAGAAAACTGAAAAACTGGCTAACTTACAGGATAGCAGTAAATATTGTTGAAACAGATAGATGGCTAAACATAAGAGAAAAGAATATGTACAACAAGCGTACCGGATGTTGTAAACATATTATATGACATATCGTATCGGTAGAGACAACCAGAGTCAATCTAATGAACAATCATTCTAGATGGAATCACATACCTGGAGGATATAATTTCACATCCCCTCTTAAAGGTTAACGATTCTGGGCATATTGAGATCTCTTGTATGTTCACGGCGTAATATATACCGATCCATTATCCACGAAAAATCTTATCTTAATTAAAATTTGGCTCCATGCAGATGGCATTTTCTTGTATACATAACAACAAAAATGGTTTAAGTGTTTATGTTTAATTTTTCCCAGTGTTTATCGCGCTTACTCTAGACTTTGGCGAACACACTTTTTTAACACGAAGAAATTGATGCTATAATTATGACACACACAATAAATTGTATTCCAAACGCTAATTCTTATGCCCGGACCATACAACAACACGAAAAGAAAAAAAAACCTTTATACTTCTTGTCACCCTGCCAGACGATATGCCTCAGCCTCCATGACATTCCGGTGCCAGCCCGCCCAACCCTGATTACGCAAATAATTATATTAAACAGCCCTGTCCCGACCAGCTATAACAAGCATTTCAAAGCTTCTCGCAGTGGTATGCGGTGCTCGCACTGATGTAGGGCGTACAATGGCATGATTCAAATTAAGTACATGCAGGCAAAATAGGCGTGCACGCTAAACTGTGCAGCTGTAATGGAACCTTGCACGCAATGATGTCTCCTGGTGCGCATTCAAAAGCAGTGGGGATTAGAACATGCAAAGAGCAAATAATGAGTGAGTGTTTTTGTTCCCTCCCCCTTCCTCCCCCGCCACCCTTTTCCAAAACACGGCGTGCACATTTAGAATTTTCTGGAGATTACGAGGAATAATGGCAAAGCACTCTAAATGCTCTGCTTATCAACAATTTATTTCAGCGCGTCACATGTCCATCACGTGTTCAAAATTCCGAACATGTCTTGTGAGGAACATTCAGTAAAATGAGAGGACAGAATGGGCTGCAGCAAACCAGCGGCATCCACCTACCACAACCGCATTCATAACGGGAGATTGAGGTTGATAATAATAAGAAACGCAAAGAGGATATGAGCACGATGAGAAATGCACAAGATGTAAGAATAGAGACTGAGTAAATGGCTCAACATAAATGCAGTGTGCATAAAAATGAGGGAGAGAGAGGGATATTTGTGAAGAATAACAGCAACGAAAACACCATCTCAAGAGGGCACAAGAGGAGAGCGCTGGAGCAGCAATAAAACATGCTGGCATCGCATCTTCTATAAAACACCATGCCATCGAGTTCAGACTCGAGCTGGAATAAATTAGATCTAATATTCATTCGTAGCTGTGTCGAAAATTGCGAGGGGACCTTATGGACCGGCGACGATACGACCATTTTGCGTCACGGAGTTAAGTTTGCCCTATGTCACGATGGCAGCAGGAGACAATCTCCAGGGCGCAATGAGACAATTTTCTGACACAATAACAACTTCCCGTCATATGCTACAAAGGAAACTACGCGGGTGCTGCCCCTTTGGCACTTCGCAACCTGACGTTCGATGGTCTGCCCTTGTTTGTTTTCTTTTTCACTCCAAAAGCTCTTCAGACGCCGCCTTTCAAGTCTGCCATAGAACTGGCGTTGTGGTTATTTTTATTGAAGCCACAGGAGTTCTATAATGGGGAGGTGCAAGAAAATGAATGATGTTTAAGAGAACACTTACACAAACAAGCGCAAACATTATTATGCTTTTACATACGCAGGGACGGGTAGCATATATACAGTGGAAGGGAAAAAAAGAGAAGTTGCAAAAAAAACATCGAAACTTTCACGCCAGCAGATAGGCAATAAAATTAAATTGGTTTCAGCAAATGGGAAGCAATTTAAAGGGGCTGCAGAGAAATAAAATTCAACACATGCTGGTTTGCAAATAGATAATATACTCCAAAATGACAGTCTTCAGATGGAATTCAATTTTTACGTCTCCTTTAAGATTCTCGCAGACTCCCATGAAAATGGAATCTCTTTGGTCCGTGAAGATGCACTTAAAATAGCAAAGCGGATGAATACTGTAAACGTCTTGCTCTATAATAGATTTAATTCTCCTAAAGACGTTTAAACTAAACTTTCTTTGTGAGTGTAAGTGTGTGTTTGCGCGGAGATGGACAAGTAGGCACTGTGAGCGCGCAGAAAGAATAGATAGGTTGGAGCAGAAAATGTTAAATACTATCAAACTCTGATAACACAATTTCCTTCAGATCTTGTCCCCTGGGCCGCCTTTTTTTTTTTTTGGACAGGCCGCGTTAACCGTGTGAAATTCTCGAAAAAAGACAAAGCCAGTGATGGAACCGCTGCGCTAACCAGATGGCCATCAAGACATTGCAACGTTGTATAAAGATCATCAGGATGCAATTTGTAAACAGAATGACATGTGGAAAATCCGCTTGCAGAGAGTAAACGTTTAACAAAAAGTTGTGAATGAAAAGAGAAATTTGGCCAACGTTTTTTTGTTTGTTTCTGTTAGTGTTTTTTAAGGTTTCTTTTCAGCAGTCATGGCTATATCAGAGACAAGCTTTGAATCTGGTCGCCGACAGGAACAACGTGTTTATCGACACCATAAGGAACGTCCAGGACTATACCTGCCCATAACAAGATTTAAACCCGGAACCTTCAAACCAAGAGGCAAGCGCTCGATGTCTATGCCACCCTGTCGGCGGCTGACAACTTATTTACTGGAGAGTTTCGAACTGGGATATGACGATTTGTTAAAATTTTGTATCCAAGTGTTTTCTGGACTACTAAGTAAGGAGACTGGCGAATGAAACTTCATGTTAACAAAATGGAATTATGACGCTTTATTAACATTTTATACAAGTACATCCTGTAGACTGGCCAGATTGACAAAGATGGTGATCGTTCTAACTGTCTCTGGCCTAGGTGCAAAATCTGAATTCACTTGCTACTAGAATAAACACTACGATACTCTTACGAGTAGCGATAATGCCATGAGAAAATACAAAATCTTCCGACATCGCCAAAGGGAACAACCGAAGGAGAATTATTAAACTCTACAAAAAGGTCGTTTTGTTGTGGATTTTAGGTCAGACATTCCTTCACGTTTTTCTGGCCACTTCTGGAGGGTCAAGTCAGCGCATTGTGTTCTTAGTTCCCAAGCATCGGGTTACCCCGAGTATGAGAACAACAAGGCTCCTAAACATTGACAAAAGCAGGGAGGGATTTAATGGCTGACACGCCATGGGTTTGAGAACACACCCTGTTAAGGCGAAAGAATAATATTTTCATTTACATAAATGGAGACTGGTGATGCCTTTTAGCTCTTTGGGGAACAAGATCGTCGATAGTGTGCGACAACTTGCTGCTTCTATCATGATTAGGTCTGACTAAGAATTCAGTGAGGTTGGGATCTTGAAATGCTCACGGTTTTCTACAAACCTCTTGTCCCGAAAAAGAGCTCTGCCTGACGCTAATGTGGTTGATGGCGTTTTTTGTTGTTGCTGTTGCTGCCACTGCTGTTTGGGAGAGGGTAACTCTATATTTGTTGTAGTCTCTCCATCTTAATTCCAGCTATCACTTTCTTTCTTTCTTTCTTTCTTTCTTTCTTTCTTTCTTTCTTTCTTTCTTTCTTTCTTTCTTTCTTTCTCTCTCTCTCTCTCTTTGTCTGTCTCTTTCAAGTCTTTCCCTCCCAATCTGATTTGGTACCATCATTACTCTTAACAGAGTAAATGGGAAAAGCTGCTTTCTACATCTAGCCTCTCCTCCCAGCTCTATTCCTACCTCTATTCCCCCATCTCCTCCCCTTATAGCCTGACTCTCCAAGCATGACCAACACTAATCAAAGCGTCCGTCATGAAGAGAGAAAATGAACAAGATCAACAGCAAGAGAGAGAGAGAGAGACAGTGAGAGAGAGAGAGGGGGGGGCGATAATATTGGTGTTAAGTGACTGAATGCAGGCCACCATAAATAAAATGACCCAACGTTCATCCCTTCAGCTTTTAACTGACTCCACGCTCCTTGGGCGTAAAATTCAACGCACCTTTAAACACGCCCGAGTCAATGACTTGACATGTTATGAATGCACACCACTGCCAACCTCTTGGCCGACATGGTCAAGCCCTCGGCCACGCTCAGCCGGGGTCCTTTTGACAATGTCTGTCACCTGTGACCGATTTGGCCCCATAACGACATATATCACCACAGGCGTCCGTCCCACATGCTTCTCGGGACCCTACACTGCATGCCAAACCCAATGAATTATAGATTTTTAGATGGCTACGGTACAGCGTGCGGAAGCCACGATACAGAATAATATTACAATTACTATGATGTGTGCCCATCAACTTCTCGACGCGGGGTCTTAAAAAAGCCATTGCCCTTTATTTAATGCATTCATGAAGTTGGCTATGGTATCTCAATCAAGAATGATGTTGTAGCTGCCCTACTCTTTTCTCTTCTATCCATCCTCTGAAGTCTCATCCCTCTTACTAGCTGTGACAATAATTGATACAGCTGATGAGTGAATACTATCAGAAGTGATCTCTGGTGGCTCGATATTCTCATCGCTTATTTTTCACTGAATTTGACAACCTACCTTTGTAAAAATCAGACAAAAAAATTATCTAGACCAAGAACAAAATAATTAATCACATCATTAGCATGCCCCCGATTTCGGAAAATCATATTCACAAAGACGGCGAGGTATTCAGCCACACAATGAAGTACGTTTCAGTAAGTGGTGAAATTCGCCGGTTCTCAAGAGGACAAAAAAAAATGCGTTCAATGGCTACTTTATGATACATGTCCGAGAACCCTATGGCTTGGTCTTAGGGGGGCTTTTGGAAGCAAAATATTATTGGTCGTACACCTTGAGTTTACTATAATGGTCCAACGGGCGACGGTAGCTTAAAAAGCAATCATGTGCACCGTGACATACCGCAAGGAACGCGGGTGGAAGGCGTTTGAAGTCATTTTATGGTCTAGAATAATAAGCTCTCCGTGCCTGCCATAGGAACCCCGTGTGCCGTGCGGTAGGAAATGATAGAGTGTAAATGACGTGTTCGGTACAACGCATAGAATAGCTTCACCGATTTGGTCCTGTACTCTGGGCCAATTATGCGTCCAAAAAATGCTTTGGCCTTTCCCTGTTTTCCTCATTTTCTCTTCAAACGCGCGCGTCATCCTGTCAGTCAAAAATGCTAAATTATATATCTACGTAAGATCATTTTTCAGTCACCTGGATCCTAACAATATTTGGTACGCTAATCTGGCTGCCTTTAACTCATCTTAATAAGAGATCCTTTACAGCAGAGGACGAAACAACAGAAAATCCTCAGAGTAAGCTAAAACTGTCAGACAGGAGATGTTCGGCCCTTTCTTTGGTCACAGAGATAGGCACTCCTAGAGTATGACTAGGTACTAGCTGTCCTCGCTTTCGGAGAAGAACTGGAGAATTAATTTTGAGACCCCTGCAATCTAATTTCTGTTGCAAGACTCACGGTTATAATTTCAGAAGGACTTTGTAAAGTTTTGCCACGTTTTCTTTTGTCTTTCCTTTTGAACAAAGATATTGTCAGATACTGCCTAATAGAATAAAAATCAAAATATACGCATTACAGTCAAGGAAGGAACATGTCCATCCAATATTAACTGTAATAACAAAACCACAATTTTTCCATCTGCAGCGTCGACCAGTTTTCATCCCACTGATTTGAAGTGATTTCCTTGTTTGTATCGCAGTGAGAAATCGTTCTGAAAATTCATGTTAAGTGACTGGCTATTAAAGATATATGACAGGACAGTTCTCACTGCCCTCAAAAAAGGCAGAGACGAGTTCCTTAATTTTTCGCTCCGAGCAAAAGATACTCATTGCGCTTCGTTATCCTTAACGAATTCTGAGAGCTGCAAACTGCAAACTGGCTGCTGGGGGACAGTGAAAAAGCAGGGTGGTTTGACTTCATTACAACCAACTGCACTGATATTGATTCCTGACATGATTATCCTGGCAGGGGATGGGCGAATCCAACTTTTTCACCGATCTAAACCACGTTTCAGCTCTGAGTGCTAGCACTGCCAACCAAATGGACACAGTCATGATTTGCCTCTGACTAAGCTCCGTAAGAAAGAAGTCGACAAATTTTACAACAGTAGCGATTCTTCTTTTGGAAATTATTTAAAGAACGTCGATGCGAGGCACAAGCTCCACACATTTATTAGATCTAGGACAAAGCCATTTACAGTACAAATAAAGGTAATCAACAGCATCGATACTATCTGAGTGAATCTCGCCCATCCCAGTCCTGGACATGATTATATTGCTTATCGTGATGGCGATTTCGGGGCTTCCACGTCGCAGCTTTCATGATTTATGTATGAACATTTCCGTTCATGGAGTGGTCCTGGGTAGTTGCGGGGTAAAACAACGGACACAAGAGACGGGATCCGGGAGAGAACCGGTAGGATAAAGAAAAGACAGATTGAAAAGCAGACATAAGGAATCGGAAGAAAACAGCCGCGAAGATAAAAGAGTGGGTTGGGTATAAAGGACCAGTAGCTCCTTGACAAAAGTATGGAGTTCCCTTGTTGCATGCCCGACATCCACTTTTATCCTCCCTGGCTTTCCCTTCTTTCCACCCACCCCACACCCACGTTTTCGCTGCTTCCCTTGCTTTATTTCATACAGGTTACCCTTAACAAATAACATGATCTACGTTGCTGAGTCTCTGGAAGAAATTCGAATAATCTTCTAAATTAATCTCTGCACTATAAAGATAATGCAGAGATATATAGCCAAGAGACAAGCACACAGACAACACAGCTACATTCCTTACATTCGCTGCATGTCCATACAATAAACATACTGATAGAGCGGCAAAGAAAGGAATACGAAAAAACACTGAATAACTTTTAAACATGTCTTTCGTGCAATAAGTAAACTCAGTACAAGTAAAGAAAAGAGGCTTCCAAATAACAGACACACAGACATAGCTATGTTCCAGACACACAGGGACACAGCTATGTTCAACAGACACATAGACACAGCTATATTATACAGACACATAGACACAGCTATATTCTACAGACACACAGACACAGCTATGTTCTAAACAACAAGTTTAACAAATTTACTGGTCACCATACCCAGCTCTTACATCCATTATACAACTGAAAGAATGGCAAAGAATAGGAATCAGAAGAACACTGAATAACCCTGGGCATTCATTATGTATTGAGAGAGACTTAATGACAGCGACATCCAAGAAAAAGGCCCACAGTCCAAGCTATGAACGTTTGCTCGACAGGTCTACAACCCGAGGGAATGGCAAAAAAAAACAAAAAACCACCAGGAATTAGAAGGGAAAAAAATGAATAAACCCTTCACATTAATTTGTGCTTGGAAAAAGATAAGGCTTAAGGACAGCTAGCGGCATCTAAGAGACGAACACACAAGTCGAGCATGGCTATGCTCTGCCCTAGACAAAATCAATGAATGATCGTACACCAAATGCGTATACCCCGGAAGGCTCTTGTCTCGCCAATTCAATGAAAAATCTAATGAATATGAAAATTATAATACACGCGTTAGGGGCCGTTCAAATAATTCTTTTTGTGCACATAGCCCTTGCGGCTCTGGGAGACTTCATGTCATTGAGCAAAGCACGGCTGCGCGACACCTTGGACGAGTTTGAACGAAGGAGGTGAAGGGGGAAAAAGAGAAAGACTTTAAATATGTATACAAGGAACGGAGAATAGTGTCACCCTGTTTTCTGTATACACCACGACAGGATTCTTTCCCTCAGTCCTCTCAGCGCATTATTTTTTTTCACCATCTGCTCCTCAAAGAATAAGAAGGATAGACCATAAGGGAGAGAAGGGATTCATTGAGAAAGAGAAAGAGAAAGAGAGAGAGAGAGAGAGAGAGAGAGAGAGAGAGAGAGAGAGCAGAGTAGCCAAGGCCCAAAAGATGCTAAATCAGTACGGACAGAAATAAAGAATGACAAAGCTAGAAAGAAAGAAAAAATAATACAAAAACAATGAAAAAAAGAGTGAGTAAAGAATGAAAGATTGGGAGGGTAGACGAACCAAATCAATTATTGACAGGTCTATTCAGAGCTCTAATACGAGGTGAGATATATCAATAAGGTCTACCCAGATGAGGGTGGGTGACTCCTACCCCCTGCTGAGAGTATGGTAAATAGGGTGGGTCTCAGAGACTGTGACAGACGGGAAAGGGATGTGGGTTAGGTTGTTTACCAGTCAAAGACCTCGCAGAATTAAAAATATGAACCGAGCAAAAGCCAACAAAAAAAAAAAAACTGTCAGAAATTTCACACCTCATTGTTTGGGTGTCAAACGCGCGTACTTATGCGCGGGCACAAAGGCAAGATGGCGATCTATCTCTCGGCAGGGGTGAAAAAAATTATATTAAATCGCCATACTGAGCAAACATAGGAAGAAACAGGACACTTTCCCAACACTTGTGAACGGCGAGTCGAGAACGAAATGAAGAAATACCAGCATTATTATGTACGCACGGCAGAGACTTATATTCAGCGCTTTAAGGCAATGGTGGAATACATAAAATTAAGTATTATGATTTTTTTATAATGCGTGACAACAATTATATAAAATGTAATTAATTTCATTATGATCAATAACTTAATAACTCAATTTTCAACATTCATCCTTACGAATAGTACCCTTTAATATGTTGTTGTAGACTAGTTGTTGTTATTGTTGCTGCTGTTGGCGGAGGCGGTGATAGTCGTCGTCGTTCTTAAATCAGTCAATAAAACTCTCAGCGTTTTAAAACCCAGCAGTGCGCGACTATCCTGTCTGATATCAATTTGTGTCCATCATACATGATCTCTGCTTTCTAGAACCAGCAGGGAAAACAACATAAAAAAAGTACCCCATATCCATATAATTATTACTTTTTACGACCTTCCAGCTCATAAATGGGCAATTATACCTGGTTAAGTTCGCGCTTAATCGCCAAAGCATGGACAGTGTATGGTTTTAAGCCCTCGAAACGACCGTGGTTCAATAACAGACCGCCATTATAGGCTGATGGTCGCTTGCACTTGTGTCCGCCACAGGAACCAACCGCTGGTCCACAATGGTCTACACTCCCCCTCGCCCTTCCGTCTCTACCATCAACAATGGAATGGGACTATTCGATTTTTTTTTCCTTTCCTCGACTTTCCCCCATACTCTGACTCTGACACCTTCGCACTCTCCCACCCCGTTCCAGTATCGATCTGGACGGACATGAGCTAAATGGCCCAAGTCAAAGGGTCTTTGCCGAAATGTGTTAATAATAGTGTCCTGGTTCATTCGTCTTCGCGCATGTAGAGTCTCGGCTGTGACGGGGTGAGAACCGCTCAATTTTGTGGGCTGGATGAAATTCCGAAACTCGAGCATCTGGTATGAGTCAGCAAGGAAGAAAACGGGTGATGTCGGGGTGGATTTTTTGATGTCCCCATGATCAGATGATTAAACTAGAAGCAGTGAATGTTGCTGCAGGGTACCACTGAGGAAAGACAAGGACCCACGATATGGAAATGGAACGCTCTATTAACCTCAACTCTCTTATTGGAAGTCTTGAAATGTCCCCACTCTCAATCCTGTATAAGATCTACGTTGTGCTGCGGCAGCGTGAGCATTTTACAATCCGTTCCTATGGAATGCTGAAAGTTCAACATGGAGTGAGACGAATGCCATATAGAGCATCCAACTCATTTATTTTGCAACATCTATGGCCGTTTTCCTCATGACTTTACTTATTATGCATTCATTAGATGACTATTCACCTAACTACATTTCTTCAATGGAGAACCGGGTGTTCAGAAAAAGCAACGGATATCCCCACAGGGGCTTGTAGGCCTTAACATGAATAGATCTTTAGAATATGAGATCATAGTTACACGCAATGCAGAACTGGCAGTCTATGTTTCTTTGAGGTAATGTGTTAAAAAATATCTGTACAATACTTCTATTCATCGTCCGTACAACTCTGTAGGCAATATCGGATCAGAGTTGGATAGAATTGAGATCATATGAACGCAACTCGTGAAGCTCAGCAGACATGAACTTGATCAGAGCTAAATTGCTATTTTTGACTACCTGATCTGGACCTGAACTATGGCTAGTTTGGATGCTCTATCTCAATTTTAAATTTCTATCTAAATTTCAGTTCAGCTTACATCTACCTCGAAAACCAGAACCAACTGTCGATTTTAAAAAACCAAGAGAAACTAATCTGGTCTGAAAAACTACTTAATTTTTAACGGAACCGAGCTAGACTTGAAGGCTGTTCCTCTCTAGTAACCTGAACGTGATCTGAACTCACTTCTTTGGTGAACTTGCCCACCATCGATCAACACTGTCTACGCGCTACAAATATACGCGTTACACTTACGACACTCTGCGCGTGGCAATGTACTCGTCTACAGTCTGCTGTCACGTAACACAGGGCGACAAGTTTGTATTGATTAGCCAAACTGGCAAACCGTATGCACGGCGACCGGGCATCCCAATCTGATTGATGAAATCGCTGGCAGACGGAATTACGACATCCGCGGGTAGGATCGCTACTTTGATGAAGTGGAGGGAGATTTTAGAGAAATTGTTTATTTATTGACTACTGGCACTCTCTTCTTAGACGAACGACAATTACGACAATCGTGGAGAGCTGAACCGCCATCAGCAGACGAGATCGCTCGCAGACGAAATTACGAGTCGCGCAGACGACAGCTTTTAATGAGGTTGGAGGAGTTGACAGAGAAGTGGGTTTATTAATTATTGATTGACTATTGGCAGCGACTACTTAGCAAAGGGATAGTGGGGCTCCACTCTCCATGCCCGGCAAAAAAAAAAATGAAAGCAAGTAAAAAAAAAACCAACCCAAACCACCAAAAAAATATATAAACGTAGTAGTTTGATGGGTGGGAAGTTGGATCAGAGCTTAAAGTAGACCTAATGCTGGGGCAGTCCCAGGCTCAGCTATACATATTATCTTAATTACGTCCCTGCCTATCTGACTCACCTACCATGCTATTTTCAGAGCTCTTAGGTCACTGTGAATTATGTAGAATGGTGAGTAAAACCCAACCAAACCTGTTGCCGTATGCATAATCCATACGTTGGTTAATGCACCGCGTTAACTATAGTAAACACTACCAATGTTTTGGGACTTTCTCGTGGTTACCGCAGTGCGGTTAACTAAGGCAAGGATTATGCATACGGCCATTGATGAGCTCAAGATCTGGGAAAGACAACAGTATGAACTGCACACAGGAGCATGCAGGGAAGGGGAATTGGGTGTGAGTATTTCAGGCGCTGGGCGAGGGT
>JAWQUT010000259.1:186296-214484 GCA_033807755.1 Ellobium chinense | reverse complement strand
AGTGCACAGAACCAGTTGGACTGGAAAGAAAGAAAGAAAGAAAGAAAGAAAGAAAGAAAGAAAGAAAGAAAGAAAGAAAGAAAGTTACACTAGAGCAGGGGGGAAGGAAGATACGGAGGCAGATTAACAGTTTGAAATGGAGGAGGGCGGAAGGAAGGAAGGAAGGAAGAAAGGAAGAACCGAGAGGAGGGAAGAAAGGAAGAACTAACTGAAGGAAGGCAGGAAGGCACGACGTAATGATTGGAAGGAACGAAAGAGATAACAAAGCAGTGTGTCATGGGCAAAACACACCTGCGAAGCATCCATCCAGCAGGTGAGAGAGAGAGAGAGGGAGGGGGCAGTTAGTAGTGAGATGCTGAGGGGAAAACCCGCCGTTCAAGGTCGCAGTACTGGTCCGGCTACTAAAAATTGGTGCGTAATACAAGCCGAACGCATGTACCATTGGTCGTAATGCGACTTAGCACAAGTCCTAACCATCTAAACGACATATTTTTTTGTTGCCCTTCTCGCTGTTCATGGCATGAGTTGGCGTCAAACAATAGGTTTTGGAGTCCCAGATGAGACAATGGAATGTATGTTACTTGGTGGTCGAGGCAGTAAATTTTTAACACACGAAGCGAACTGTTGGGATTATGAATGCAGCCCACTTCATCGTGGTGTTATTTACGATCATTGCGCAGATGTTGTTGTTGGAGGCGGTGGCGGTTGTGGTGATGATGGTGATGTCATTCAGTCACACAAAAATACGAGATCAGACTATGGGATATCTATGACGTACTGGGCAACGTAGTAAATCTCCACACAAATGCAAATAGTAACCGTAAGGATTATGCATTTATGAAAAAATAATATACTTCATGGTGGCATTATTTACATATATCGTTGCACAGTTGCTGGTTGTTGGAGGTGGTGGTGGTAGTGGTAATGGTAATGGTGATGATGGCATGCAATCAAAGCACAATACGATATCAGACTGTGGGATGTTTGTTGTTCTTGCAGATGATGATGATGATCTGGTGTGAAAGTGGTGCTAATTACTATTGGAGACGTCATGGAGTCCTAGAATACGACATCAGATTATAGACCGTCGATAACGCAGTAGGCGAAGTGATAAATCTTAACAGAGATGTTGTTCTGGTTTTGTTATTGTTGTTGGGATAATGGTGGTAATGATGGTGGTGGTGGTGTGGTGTCAAGCTTGATGTTAGTAGTGGTGATGCACTACCAGCAGTGTAGCTGACCTAGATATGAATTCAAAAGACAATGAAATGTCGCTCGCATGACGATGAACATGGTGAAGATGATGTTGATGATGATGATGACAACAACTGCACAGATCAAGGAAAGAAGGGACTGGCAGAAAACAACGACAACAACACCGAAGACAACAACGTCATCGATAACGATGAGACAATAACGACAGCAACGAATGTAACATAAACAAGCATCATCATTTACGGTTACACGAGGTGAGCAACACGCACACAGACGGTAGACAGATCCCTGTAGTAGCGGCATATATAAACAAACGCATTGGCTGCACGCGCGGTTACGCGCGCCTTGTTACACCGATACGGAAATGGCATCCAGCCGGCCTTCTTTTACAACTCACGCAATCACCAGGTGTAAGTCATAGGTACTGAAAGTGAAGGTATCTTTACCAGCTTCAAAGAAAACCATGGGCGGAGACCAGGTGGTAGTCCAAGACGTAAGGAGGGGAGGCGGAAGAAAATCCTCTCAACGCTCGTCTTTGGAAGTTAGCCATAATTCAACATCTTAATATGTCTAGGCATATTTCCATCCCTATGTTAACTCCCTCTAGAAAATGATGGCTATGAGAATAAATTATCACTTCATATTTCTAAGCTCTTTTCATAAATACTTCCTGTATTTTTCTACCCATCTCCATTCCTCTGCTCTCTTCCCCCTTTCTCTCCCTCTCCTCCAACACGAACTGACTCTTCCATACCGAAAACGGTCGCTTCGCCTCTGCTTCAAAGGAAGAAGTAGATACGACGGAACGGACAGCGGCAATAAATTACTCACACAGCGGGGGTCAGGACAAGACAGAAGTGTGGGAGAAGGTAAATCTTAACACTGGTTACGGGATTTGGGCTGACAGCGAAGCGCACGGGATGGCTGGCCCATCTAATTTTTCATCCCCCCAAATTTTTTTTTAAAGATGGTTTGGGGTACAAGACATTAGGATTAACGGGAGGACAGCGATGAAAGAGTCGGAGAAGTAATGTGAGAAGATTGTGAAGGAAGGAAGGAAAGTAGAAAGAAAGAAAGAAAGAAAGAAAGAAAGAAGGAAGGAAGGAAAGTAGAACGAAAGAAAGAAAGAAAGAAAGAAAGAAAGAAAGAAAGAAAGAAGTCTCCTTCTTGTCATGCTCTCTAAAAACCTACTAACACGGTAGTAAAGAGCAAATGGCGAGGGGAAAAAAACGGTCCACAATGAAACAAGCATGCAGACGGTCAGTTCTTCGGACAGCGGGAATCGCGACAAACAGCAGACATTAGCACAGCCAACAGGCGATGGACTGGCGACAGAAATCTCTACCGCGTGGACTGATCTGGCTATCTCGGACTTCGCTGTCGTCTCAATTTACGGTGCCTTGCACTTCATCTGAACTTGGTGTGCACAGCAACGGTGCACATTAACCCAGGAAATTTATATACACACAAATGAAGTGGAGTCCACTTTATGTCAATCCGATTAATCGTAGTCCTCACTCTAAAGTGATAATTATCTTTTTTTCAGGACAACAGGGATATGCTCAAAATCGAGAACTGCTTCATCGCCTGATCGTCAATCCAGGAAATTTATATAAATACCAATAAAAAAAAATTCCATTTTATCCCAATCCGTTCTCCAACTTCGCTTTAACGTGACTTCTTTCTTCGGGTAAACAAACAAACAAACAAAACTTCAATCCGAGAAAAATATCGAAAACTGACGTGAGCTACTTGATCACCTAGTATTTCCATTCAGAAACCAAATACAAAATGCATCCTGTGAAAGACAGGAAACAGCTAGTCTAAGCACCATTTAACGGCACCCTACCCTTTATCGCAATTCCTCCCTGTGCTCCTTTAGAGTTGCAATTAAGCGGCGTTCATCTTACAGGTCCGAGATGATAATGATCATAGCAATCTTGTCTTCTCCGTGGAGACAATAAGGCAGTTCGGTCTAGACCTCTGGGGAAGCTTGCCTTTGCTTCGCGGGGACCGGGATGACCCGTTATCATAGAAAAGGTCAACGCTATTTGACCTGAAAATTTTCATCTTTGATGTGACTTTGCGGGAGAACGTTAACAATGAGGCATTTAAATCTGACAAAACACTGGGGGACCCGTTGGATCGAGATGGACACACGATGACCTCCCTCTCTGCTTGGACAGGTACAAACGTACAAACGTCCAGTGATGGACAGGTCATACTGAGGTGGGGTAGTCAGGGTTGTCAAAGGCAGGAATGACGGATGGGTCAATACGATTCACCAAGATGCTAATTATTCTTGCTGAGGCTGCCCGGTTACTGACTGCTTCAAATTACACAGGAAATCAATTCCGAGTGATAACGAAACAAAAAGGGGGCAGAAAGCGAGGCCATGAAAAGATGATCACATCATTCTAATAGTTTGAACTCTGGGTGTATTATCTTGGCTCTTCCCGTAAGTAAGATTCTTTCTTCATACTGTACTAACTTACTATCTTGCAAACATGCGGGTAATGACGTCATCAATTTTGGTCTCCTTTCCATCTATTAATGTGACTAACCCATGAATATTCATCAAGAGCTTTGCCATCGTGTAGACACGTATGATACCCATGTGTATGTACGGTCCATGCCACTTGTGGGATGAAAATGACATATCGGAGTTCATAATAAATATTATGGTGATCCCGTATCGTGACATCAAATCTAAAATCTGTTTTGCTCATGCTCAGTTTTATGTACTATGACGACATGTGGATCAAATCTGAAGACATAATTTTGCTGCTATACGAAGTTTTCATTGCCTAAAGCCAAAGGGCACCCACCTCATTAACTATGAGCTGTCTTGTGTGGGATCAGATGACTGATTTACCTTGTCTTTAAATATGACATGTTATATGGCGACATTGTGTAATATAACGCTGAGCGTGACCCAGATATTTTTAGGGCATCGAACAAACAAAATTATCTCTTACTGCTTCGGAATCTTGTGCCATTATGACAGATCACGGTCTCATCATCTTTGTGGCAATCTCACTGGTGTAGAATAACATTGCCCGATATGGAGATCTCACTCGTGGCCTTTGAATCGGCGCACATCACTTCCTGAAAACGTGCCAGCATTCTTCCGCATGCGATTTCGAGCCAACTTGAAATATTGATTGGAGTGGAATCAGTCTATTTATTGATCTTGGCTTTATTTTATTTAAACACATATTTGATTAAAAACGTAGTCGTCTGCAGAAATGATGAGCAGATTCATCCTTTCCCTGGGATAAGGGAATGACAAAGACCAGCTAGACTGCAACAGATGGGACGAACTATCAAAGGAGAAAAGCAGATTCTCGCTCTAATTATTGTGGGCGGTTTCGACTTCCACTAGCTCTCAAACACCGCAAAATGAATACGTTATTTGTTGGCGTTTTAGTCCCGTCAATTTAAGCCCACGGTTTAACCATGAATGTCTGACAGAGACGATTTTAAAATATTTAACCACTCAGAAACAGGCTGGTCTGCGCTTTTAACGCCCTACTTGCACCTTTGTGAGAGCTCAATCAAGTTTGCTTTAACAACGACAGTTTGTATGTGTTCATTAGTTTGCTTGATCGAGTTGCTGCAGAGAAAATACCGCAACTGAGCCCGGAAAAACAACAGAAACCTTTTGGAGCATCTTCAGCAATCAATGAAGCATGATCTCTTCGGTTAACTATTCTGAAAGTCTTTGTTTCTTTCACTTTCAGCATAGTATTATGGGTAAGGAAAAGGTTATAAGGAATGCGTATTTTCTGTATCTAGCAATGACCGAAATTCGATGATGTTAAAGAAAGATCTGAAGTTGGGCATTTTCGTACGATTTTTAAAGAAATATATGTCTTTATTAATAGTTAAGTCTGAAAAGGAATATCCGTTCACCTATTCTAGCAGCCACTAGGAACTACACCGAAGTAGTCTACTTTAATGTCTTTTTTCTTCGAAAGGTTTGTTACGTTCTGATACAAATTATACAAGAAAGATGTAAGAGCTACCAGAGACTTCATACAATAAAGTTTCTGCTTTGTTCTCATGGTGAATGAGAGGAAAAGTTCAGTGAAATGATCAGAAAGCGTTCGCCCATAATGCGGGTTGTAACAGCAAATGCAAACACAACGAAAGCACAAGGAGGGAGGAAAAAGAAGGAGAGAAGAGAATAGATGTATCCCCACAGGACGAGAAACACACCTATCAACGGCAAATAACGAGGGAAAAACAGCTGTGAATTCCGCTCGTCTATGCGAGGGATTCCGCAGCAACAAAAGACCGTACGTTTCCACAGCTCTTGAGATAGAGAGAGCAATTTCCCGAGGTTTTCTTTCATCAGAACTTGAGCAACAGACTGAGACCATCATGAATCTGAATATGATATTTTCCAGTCGGGTTGCTATAGTTCTACAGGCATTTATATCATTATGAAGTTTAACGACTCTCCGCATTTTTCTGCGAAGTGGCGGAACAGTGAGTACAATGTAGTGCGCTGTACGCATTTTGTTGTGGGGCCTTTTCTAAGAATCATTCCACGGACACATGTCCCGTCAACTGACATGAAATTCAAACTACGCCCAGGTCAAGTGCTGCACACTGAGTGGGTTACAGGTCTGAAAATGTGCTTTCGATTTGAGCTCCCATTTGAGGTATTTTCTGATTGAGGTCTTTTTTATCTGAGGTCATTTCTATCAGAGGTCCTTCCTGTTTGAGGTGTCTTTTCTGTTTGAGGTTCTACAACCTAGATCTTTTTAGCCCTCTTTTTTCTCTCTTTTGACATACCCGGCACCCACAGATGAAGGTTCCAGGGTGGGGACAGAAGATTCTAGTACGTGTATCATAGAAAACTGGACGATGTAGCCAATTTACTCTACTTTGTTTGGGACTTTGTATTCATCAGCACGTTCTTAGCTCTTATGGCAAAGTATGCGTAAGCAAATGGACCACTCAGCGAGTGTGATTACAATCAACAACCCTGCTATCTGTACTTGAAATAATAAACTTAAAATCTAGGGCACAAAATGTCTGAAATATGCTGTAGATATGAACAGTAATAAACATTTGGAAAGGGATGGAGGAAGAGAAGGAGGGATATAAAAAAGTATATACCCCGAATTATATTTTAACGGACAAAATTAAATGACAGAATTGTAACCACTAATCTAGTTTTCATGTTTACATGGACAAATGCAAACTACAAATTAAATTTAAAAATCTAGCAGTAAAGACAGCGAAGCCAAAACTCCAGCGAGTTTCCGTGGAAACTGATAACACATTTTACATGGAATGGCCCGCCTTTACCAAAGCTTTCAATCTGCAGTGGTTAAAGAAGGAGAAAGACTCAAAAAGTGGGGAATGGATTGCTATAGCATGTAACCTACTCGACCTACGACAAGATGAGAGGAAGAAAAGTGAAAACAAGAGATGTGCCAGGATTTATGTTTGCACGAGGACTGTTCCTCGTCGAATGCACGGGAACGAGATGGAACCAAGCACGTGAGCATGTTCAGCGTCAAAGAAGAAGATTTATTGACATGAAAGGTAGCCTGATACTGAACGTAAGAACACCTACACACACATGTGTTATAGTATCTACGACATACCAACTCTATCAACGGACAAATGGTATCATTTTCGTCCTTTTTACTTATGTTTCTCTTATACAGTATCAAGCCGATCTCAGCATTTTTGTTGCTACCGACGGAGGAAGAGTATTGCAAGACAATATCTTTCCTCACATTTTCCCCATCCTTTTCATCTATACCCAGTATTTTCTAAACTGCTACATTTCTGCCCCCCAAAAAATAAAATCATGTACCTGCAGATATTTACCTGTTGGATGGCTGTTTACATTTCATGTTTTCTTACTTGATACATTTAAGGATCATATCATAGTAATTAATCCCTCCAGGCATCTAAAGAACTATACAATTTAAAGTTCACTACAAAGCTGCGCCATAGATGGCTTGGATAAGATCTCAGAATTTTTGTTTTTGTTAAATTCCTGCGAAACGTGAAATACAATTTAGTTAACTTGCTCTTCTGGTGAGCAAGCTATGGTATTTGATGACGTTCTTAACGTTGAAATTTTTCTACGAGAAACTGGGAGTGAGTGTTAGTGGCTAGTTTGTCAATGCCTTAAAATTTTTTTTTGAGTTTGAGTTTTCCTTCAATTTCGACTACACAAGTAGTCTAACTAATGCACCATATTGCACTCTGGGGCGCAATCTTCCTAGACAGCCAGAATTGCGGTCGAAAGACGAACGAAGACTGGAACCGTGTGACCCTCCCCTCCACTTCTTTACTCGATTTTTTTTTCTCGTTCCGTTCTTTTAGTTTGCTTCACCGCGCTGTAAGATTCCAATGAGCTTTCGAAAACTAGACAGGCTACCTGTAATCCGCGAATATTCACCAAAATCTGATTTCGCCCGACAGAAAGGAAATATTCACCTTATGTTGAGCGGAAAACGATTGTCTGAAGGTATTAAATTATTTCTTTCCTGTCTTTTCCTCCTCCTCCCCAAGTCCTTCTTTTTCTCTCCTCTCGATTGAAAAGATTTCGGAAATAATTGGGTTGGATTTGGAATGAAATACCTTTTCTTCCAAACCTGCTGCTGCCGCCATCGGGCCCCCAACAATGGCCGATTTTTTATTGAAACTCAACCAGGCGTGCGTTTTTAGCACTGAATGACTAACTTTGGCAGTCCTTCTGGCCCAGGCTGCCTTCCCCACCTTCTCTTTTTGTGACAAGGGGGCGGCGAGTCACCTCACCACTCCTAGTCCTAGCCCTTCTAGCCTTAGGGTTCCTTACACAATTCTTGTTTTTCAAAGGCAGGTACAAGGATTTAGGTGGCCGTCTCAGCGCTTTTCTACAGCCACAATGGGCCCCGTTGAGGCTCCATCAACCATAGCCAAAGTGGCATGAGCTTGCGTTTTGACGAGAGAGGTTCATTCATTCACACACACACACACACACACACACACACACACACACACACACACACACACATCACACACACACACACACAAGAGTGAAGAAAAAAGTCTCGAGGATAAATCACTAAAACCTCTGGGGCTTTGAAAGCAAAGAAAATAAGGACTCAAAAAGAAATTATAGTAATCGCAAATTATAATCATACGCTGGGGTTTACCCCAAAAAAAAAACAAAAAAACTACAACTAATGCTGCTTTATTTCCCCTTTTCTTAACCCTATTTATTTCTGATCTAACCCTTGGGGGCAAAGCTGACTAAGAAGCCTTCCCTCCCCCACAAAAAGTATGCCTTCACCTTGGGCACCAAGACCCAGCTCCCATCATATTGTTCAAGGGAAGCGGTAGGCCCACTTGAGACAGTCATGATAAAACTCCCGGGACGATGGATAATTTTGTGAGATCTACAAGGATGAAAAGCCGGAAAATTAGGGATTTAAATGCTTTCCCTGTATAAACGAGCTTTTCTGAAGTTGCCCTAAGCCTGGTTCAGGTCTTTTAGGTTGGCACGCTGGGTCAACGGACACCATGGAAAGTTTAATTCAGGTTTTCTATACTTTATAATTTTCACATTCTGCACACTTTGTTTTTTTTTTATGGCGGCCCGGGGGAGGGGGGGTCAAAATGTAGGGTGCATGTAATTTTTCACCCCCTTATTTTCACACCCTGCATGCTTTTTTTTTTTTTTTGCGCATGTGGAATTTTCGATGCAAAAGAAACTTTTGAATTGCGTTAGAGATGAAAGGAAGACATAGAAATTTAATACAAACGCGCGGAATTGGAAGATGGAATTTGCTGGTGCAATCAGTGACGCAAAGCCAGGCAAATGAATACAAAGATCCGGAGGAAATGGACAGATTACCTAAATACGCAGTCTTCAATATATTAAGGCATAACTAACTGCTACACTTCATGCAATATGGGGTTTGGCGCATTCTTGCAGACGCATGACCCCCTCCCCCCCCCCCCCCCCNCCCAAAAAAGGAAGAAAAAAAATAAATATAGTATTTAAGGTTTCAAGGATTTGAGCTATCATAACATTTCTTTACTTGAGACCTTGTACATTAACAATGGGATCTCTTACCATCGTAAGATTTACATTAACTCTGCATGTTCAACGCTACCAAGAGTGCATTCAGCACTAATGCATAAATATATAGTTCTTACGATGACAAAGACCCCATTGTTAATGTTTTTTGTGTATGTTTGTGTGTACTGTAAACCTAATTCTAGTGCCCTGGGTCTTTTTCTGTACGATTGCAGAAATGAAGGGGAAAGCAGGACATAACAAAAGAAAGAGATGCTTACCTGAGCAGTGGTTGCTCGCTGGCCATTGCCATCCGTCTCCACAGCCGTTATATCCACTTGAAAGTTGTCACCAGAAAGAGCTTCCCTGTCCAGTGGTCCAGCCGTGGTGAGTACTCCAGAACTCTTGTTGATGGTAAATAATCCACCTTGATTCTGTCCAAACACTGTCACTCTGGTCAGGTAATAATCCACTCGCAAACCAGGAGAAGATGGCGTGGCTGTAATCTTCATGATGCTGGTGCCAACGCTGACATTTTCCTGAATGCTTCCAGAGGTGGGGTTGGTACTGGAGAACGTAGGTCCATTGCCACTGCTGGTGTACAGGAGAAGGCTGATGGTGGTGCTGGCAGACTTTGGTCCTATCACATCTTGTCCTCCGTCAGTTGCTGTGATAAACAAAGTGTAGACGAATGGGGAGGCTGGTAAAATCTGGCTCAACGATATGGTTCCTGTTGTTGGATTCAGGTTAAACAGACCTGGTTTAGAGCCAGAGAAGGAGTATGTGACTTTTTTGTTTTCCCCACTGTCGGCATCACTTGCGGAAATTGATGCCACCGTGCTACCTGCCGATGCTGGGTAGGAAACCAAGAAAACTTCAGGAGACTGGAATACTGGAGGATTGTCGTTGACGTCTTTAACAATGATGGTCAGTGTCTTGTTGGCTGTCTTACGCTGAGACACGATCGCATCCTGATCTGTCGCGATCAGGGTTATCCTGTAAAAGTCTACTGCTTCTCGATCGAGCGGAGTTCTGAGGGTTATATCTCCTGTATCAGCGTTAATGGCAAAGTGGTCACCACCAGGTTCCTCTTTATAAATGCTATATTTGATTTTCCCAAGATCACCTGAGTCCCTGTCAGTAGCAGTCACTGAGGCAATGCTGGAACCAACCTGTCTGTCTTCATCCGTGTACACCGTGTGCATGCCATCTGTGAACTCAGGGGCGTTATCATTGGCATCAATCACTCTAACTGTGAATATAATTGCTACTGACCGGGCTGGAAATCCTGAGTCTGAGAGAGTGATATTTAAAGAGTGCTCCCCGTTATTGTAGGCTTCATAATCTAGATTCTGAGCCAGTGAAAGTTTCCCAGAATATACGTCCAACGCGAAAATGTCATCCTCGTTACCCGAGACGATGTCAAATCGCAGTTTGCCATTATTTCCTGTGTCCTTATCGGTGCCGGAAAAGGTGACCAGTGTTTCTCCAATTTTAGTGTTCTCACTAACACTGATGTAAGGTGGGGTGTCTGCTGCAAACTGGGGAGTATTGTCATTATCGTCAACCACATAAACCTGCAAAGATATTTCGGCATCCAGCTGGACATTTTCCCCAGTATCCGTTGCTTTAACAGTCAACATGTACAAATCTTGCATTTCCCTGTCCAGCTTGTCTTTCACATACAATGACCCATTTGCAGGGTGGATCCCGAATTTTCCAGCCTCATTGCCCTTGACAATTGAATAAGAGACTGCTGCATTGGCGCCCTCATCTGCATCAACAGCTAGAAGTGTAAACATCACATAATTTATGGCAGCATTTTCAGTGACTGCAATAATAGTGTCTGGGGCCTGCATGAATACAGGAGGGCTATCATTCTCATCCTGGACATTCACTTTGACAGAGACTTGACTCTGGAGTTTTTCAAGGCCATTGTCTGTAGCAAAAACATCAAACATATAATAAGCAACATTGGTGGTCTTGACAATGTATTCACGATCAAATTCCCTTTTGGAGAAGATGGTTCCCATAATAGGGTCTATGGAGAAATTAACATTGCTGTCACCAAGAGAATATACAATCTCAGAATTTCGGCCTATATCATCATCATCTGCTTTGATTGTGCCAACGTAAGTGTGAGCTTTGCTATTTTCCTTGATGCTGAATTCAAAGACTTCCTGAGTGAATTGGGGCGCATTGTCATTGACATCCTCCACATAGATGGTAATGTTGACTGCAGAGCTCCTGGGCTCTGCACCATTGTCTCTAACCATGATGGTTAGAGAATACATGTCCTTCATCTCTCGGTCCAGTTCATGAGCAACATACAAAGAACCATCAGGAAAGATTCCAAATCGCCTGTCCTCGTTCCCTCTTGTGATACTGTAAACAAGTTCTCCGTTACGACCTTTGTCATCATCCGTCGCTGACATCAGCTTCACTACTTCATTCACCGGCTGAGACTCAGGCAAGAACAACTCATAGCGATTCTGAGCAAACATTGGAGTATTGTTATTTACATCCTCCATTCTGACCTTCACCATCATGGAGTTGGATTTCTGTGTGGATCCGGCATCAGTTGCAGTTACAGTTAGAGTCACAACACTGATTGGCATATGGCTGGGAGGTTTGGCAAGATATATGACACCTGTGCTGGCATTTATAGCAAAGACACCATTTGTATCATCAGAGGATGACAGGCTGTAGCTGATGTCTTGATTGATGCCTGCATCTGGGTCTGCAGCTTGTGCAAAAAAGATGTTGTATCCCACTGGCCAATTTTCCAGCACTGTCGCTTCAGTAGTGTGTGTAATGAAAGCTGGAGCATTGTCATTCACATCAAGGACTATGACTGTTACTTTTCTGGAACTAATCCTTTCTCCATCATGAGCAAAAACAGTCAAATTGTATTCTGCCTTTTCTTCCCTGTCAACCACTAACTGGTTTCTTATAATTCCTGAGGCAGCATCAATCGTGAAAACACCTTCAGGATCGCCATCAGTGATTGCAAAGGTTACTGTTCTTCCGGTCTTTGAGGAAGCTTCAACTCTTCCAACCAATCTCCCAGTCTGAGGTGACAGTGCTCCATTATCTTCAGTGATCTCAAATTCATAAGAAGGCTGGGTGAACTCTGGAGCAACACTGGACATGCTGATCACTATCACACTAACAATAGCATCACTGTCAGATGATGAGCCACCTCCATCAATGGCTGTCACAGTTAGTATGTATGTCTGACGCAGCAACTGTTTATATGTTGATATCATACCAGAATCACTGTTGATCCTAAAACTGTTGTAGTTATCTGTCAGTGAATATGTGACTTTGCCAAAGTTTCCAATATCCTTATCTCTGGCCACCACCCTTATTATCTGAAGCCCAGCAGGATCACTGTCCAAGACATTGACATAATATTTCTTTGGTGAAAATTTGGGGTGATTATCATTCTCATCAGCAATGGTGAGCTCAATGGTGGCCGTCGATGACAAGGCATTTGGTCCCCTGTCACGAGCCACCACCTTGATGGTGTACTGGTCTCTCTCCTCTCGGTCAAAACTTCGGCGAGTGGTCACCAGTCCTGAGCTTGACTGGACACTAAAGGTGCTAGGATACTGAACCTCTGTGTCTGGATGAATGAAATATTCAACAGTCCCATTGTCACCACTGTCTAGATCAGTTGTTTTCAAAGTCACTATTTCAATACCCGGAGCCTGATTTTCACTGAGCTCTTTGCTATATGAAGACAAAGTAAACGTTGGGACATAGTCATTTTCATCCAAGATATCAATAACTAATGTTGCATAGTTGTATTTTGGATCAGATCCTCCATCATGAGCAGAGATGTTGAGGACAACCTGAGAAGCTTCCTCATGGTCAAGATATGCTACAGTTGTTACCAAGCCCGTGTCTGCATCTATAGCAAACCAATGCAATACTTCATTCCCTGATGATATTTCATATGTCAACCTTGAGTTCTCTCCCTCATCTAAGTCAGTGGCTCTTAGACTGGCCACAAAAGACTGGGGTTTGGTAAATTCACTGAGACTGGCCTTGTAATCTGTGTATTCAAACTCTGGCGTGTGGTCATTGGCATCATTGACTGTGATGATGATGTAGGCTGTTGAACTTCGTGGTGGTGAGCCTTTATCTACTGCTTCAAATGTGAGGTTAAACTTGCCAACTGTTTCACGATCCAGCTGTCTTTGTACCTGAATTTCATTTAGCCCAGCTATTGGTACTGAAAGGTGGTAGAAATAGCCCTCCTCATTTCCTTTGATAATCCTAACTGTTGTCTCTCCGTTCGCACCGTTATCTTCATCTGTGACACTGACTGAAAACACTACTGTCCGTATGCTGGCATTTTCATCAACTGAGGCAGCAGTTATTTCAGAGTCATCTTTGGAGAATCGTATCACTGGATCATGGTCATTCTCATCCAGGACTTCAATATACACATACGCCCTTCCAGTTAGAGCATTCAAACCTTTGTCACTAGCTTCCACTGTGATGAAGCAACTGTTAGGGATACATGTGACAGTTGATCTTCCACAATTTCTACTACACATCAGTGGACTGGTCACTGTCTCGATCACTCCAGTGTTTTCATCAATTCTGAATTGATGTGTTTCATCTATCAGCCGGTACACAATTTCTCCATTTAATCCTAAGTCATCATCTGTGGCCTCAGCTCGGAAAACTGAAGTTCCCACTGGTGCACTTTCATTCACCTGTGTTGTGTATTCACTGAGATCAAAAGCTGGTGTGTTGTCATTAACATCAAGAATGGTGATGTTAACTGTAACAAAACCATACTTAGGAGGTGACCCCTTATCGCTAGCAGAAATATTCAGCTGATAGTGATCTTTTTTCTCTCTATCAAAACTAACGGACCCTTTTTTGTAGATATACAGTATAAATGGCAAGCCAGAATAATCAAGCCCAAACATGCCTTCATCATTTCCAGAGATTATATGATACGCATCAATGGTACCATTGTCCCCTGCATCCAGGTCTGTGGCAGTTATGATGCTCTTACGACCTTCCCGGACATCTTCTTGGAATGATATTTTTTCCACTGCACCATCTGAATGGAACACTGGTGCATTATCATTTATATCCAAGATGGTGATGACCACAGCGAAAGGAGCAAGTGCCCGGTCCTGCTGATTTTTCGGGGTAGCAATAACATAAAGGCGGATGACAGGGTTGCTAAGAGTTTCCCTGTCGATCACTTGCAAAGTTTTCACTGTCCCCGATCCACTACTTATTTCAAATAAGCTGTTGGGGTCTTGGAATGTATAGATATAATTAGGCACTGCATCCACTGAACCAACGATCGTGCCCACTGGAGACTCTTCCACCACTGACATATTTATCACTCCTGTGTTCTCTGATGCCCCTGGGCCCTGACCCTGGGCAAAGGCTATCAGGAAATGCAACAAAATAACACAGACAACATGGCTCTGTGTTCTGGATGCAGCTGAGCGCATGGATTTTAGTATCCATGATGCCATTCTCAGCTTTTTCAATCTTTCCTGAAAGTGTGGTATCCACCCTAGTCTCTGTTCTCCATGTGACTTCTTGTTTTCCTCTGCACACTGGCCAAGTCAGCTGACTTCCATCTGGCCATACCACCTCTCTCGTTTTAATGTTTGGATGGATCCAATCTCTGCATTACATCTGAAAAATGAGAGGCAAAATATAAAGAAATAGTTACTAGAATATCAGATGATTCATAATTAATATCAAATAAATAGATCATTATACAACTTCTAAATCACATGTTAGGTAAATCTGAACACTTTTCCAGGATAAAATGACATTCTTTCTGCTCAAGCAGAGGTGACAGTAATTATCATATAATAAACAAAAATGAAGGAATTACGACATACAGAGTCTAAACAGGGGCGTAGCGAGGGCGATTTTTTTGGTAATCTAGCACTTACATCTAACCAGCATTGGGGGGAGGGGGGCAAGATATAGATACATTTATTTTTTGTTTGCTCATAATGTTTGTAATGTTTATAAATTTCTTTCCTACAGTCGGTCTTTATAAATTAGCTTACTGAGCATCCATACCACTTACATCAGACTGCTAACAAAGTCGGTACGANAGGGGGGTAATATCATACCAGGGGGGGTAGCTTGATACCGGTCTCAGAAGACCCCCCCCTCCCCGGTAATCTTATACCGGTATCAAATTACCGGGGGGTAACTTCATACCGGGGGTAATTCTATTCCTTTACAGCGGCATTCGTGTAAAAAATAAAACAACAACAACAAAAAATAACTTCCAGTCTCTCTCAAGACCGTCACCTCAAAGTACGGTATTCAAAATGCTGTAAAAATATCATGTACAGTATCATAATAAAGTTGTCGTCAAGAAGCGTTGACCCCAATCAAACAGAGCAGGACGAAACACTTAATGNTAGCATTAGTAAAACTGTATTAGATGGAAACTATATAATGACTGTATAATGGCTATTATGAACTGGTAATCTCAGATTCATAGATTACATGGACGCTACGCCCCTGAGTCTAAATAATATTGAGATAGTTTTGAGAAAAAATTGAAAAAAATCATGATATCAACCTCTTTCTACTTCTGAAACAGTGATCAATTCTAAACCAAAAATTCAGTTAAAATTTTTCACACATGCATTGTCATGTAACTAAATTTCATGGACACTTCTATAAACCTGGTACCATCTATCCACATCCCAACTCAACTGCAATAAGTGTCAACTTATCTGACTATATATATGTGATTAAATTTCATAAACTATTGTTTTGCTTTTTTTGTACTGTTTGCTCTCATGTAGATTTGTACAAGACTGAATTGAAGTGAACTGTGTATGAACTGGATTTAACAATCACATAGATCACACGATGGAATTTCTAGGAAACATAAATATCTTGGTTTGGTTGTAAAATGGAACTAGACTCCTTCTAATAAAATGCTAAACCCTCCAAATATTTAATGAAACATAAATTTGTGGCGTATTTGTTGGTTTGTTTTTTTTTATTATAACAACAGCATTAGTGTTTCATGAGTCACTAAAATAATCATGCAACTACATATTATTATAGCTAACAGTAAATTGCAAATAGCCTTTCTGAATTGCTGGATCTCACCGACTCTGAATTAAATATCACACATCAAGCAACATTTCTTCTATTTCCAGCTAATTAAACCAAATCCGTTCATTCTAACCACCAAATCAGGCTAAGCGAAGCAGTAGGGCAGTTTTAAAATCTGAATGACGAGACAGCTGGCTGATCATAAAGAAAAGGGCCAAACTATTTGAGGACATTTGATTTTTGTGATGGTCTCGTATATTGTTCGCCACAGCATCATTGGATGGACTCATAACTGAATATGAAATCAGTGTTTAGTTTCAGTGTCAGAGCATAGATATAACTGCAAGTTGTACAGCAGCTTTCCTTTAACCGAACCCAACCTACGATCCAAAGTAAATTTAATTATTGTAGGCCGTCGGGAAATGTGTAAGGGCCACGTGATAAGTGGACTGTATGCTTTTATGGGTATTTGGGAAATTAAGTACTGAATCGCTGTTAAGATAGTGTGGTGTTTGTACATTAGATTTGCAAACTGAGAGGCTCTGGGTTCGATTACTGGCTGGGACCAGAAATTTTCTGATGCTAAGTGACTATCACTTTTTATCAGCCTCACTTGTGCCTGTACATTTGCGGTGGCTATAGGCGTTGTTATTGTTCAATAATTACATATTTTTATATCAACACATGGTGCTTATGCATGCGTGGCGTCACTGATAGCACTCTGGACTTTTGGTGACTCCAAGTCCTTCTTCTAAAAATTCAAAGTGATTATGATGAAAAATGCCCATGTGGCATATTTTTCCAGACAACCTCGTTCATTACAGTTATTTTGCTTAATTATCAGTTTCTTGTATGTCCTCCTCCTGTTAGGATTAGTCTGTATATATATTATAATTCTTTACCATCTTCACATTATGAATTATTTACAGTGTACTCAGGAGTAACATCATTATCTCAAATCAAAGTTGTGCAATGTGCACCACACTTACTGCAGCATGGACCATCACAAAAATCCGACTAAATCACATGCTCCTGACTGAGTGAATGAGAATTAGACTATTATCCTTACTTTGTCACCGCCTGATTTTACTGCTTTTAAAATTGTTCTTAGTTATGAATAACACTTACAGATACATGGAGCCGACTGCAGCAATTTTTGTTCAGAAATGGCTGTGTTAGCAATTTACTAGGGTTACTGAAACAACGTTAATACTACTGTGGCAACCGCCGGAAAATTATCTTTTTAGAAAGTATAAAATGTAAGTTGACAATGACAATGATATTCAGTTAGCATTTTAGGCACTGTGGCTCCTGTATCCACTCGTGAATGTAATATACTGTTGTTTTCTTTTTCTCAATTTAAATTTTCAAAACAATTTGATAAATTAATGCTAACGTTGTTTAAATCTCATTCCGAAATTGTGTGGATCTCTAGTCTTGATAATCTAATCTAGACTAGATATCTATGTTACTGAACAATTCACTTTCATACTATACGTTACAAACTGACAATGTCAGTCTCATTCTATTGATATTCGCACACACGCGCGCACACACACACACACACACACAAACACACACAAACACACACACAAAAGAAAAACAAATCCTTCTATTCATAAAATATAATGCCTAGACCACCTACATCTAGATTAGATCTACACTAGCTTGACTAGACGGCAACTGCTTTCATCGTCTGCTGGCTGGACATTGTGCTGCCCAATGTCCACATGTAGTCTACTGTGCTCAACTCAGCAGGCCAATGTAAACTTTCACTTTCAGTACTTTTCACGCGAATGTGGTTATACAATCTACTGTTGAATCTGTGATAATGAATAAGAATCGTCAAAACCCGAAATCACTGTCCGTAATCTTGTTCATCAGCCTACCAATTCGATCAAATCCTCATGATGATCATCGTAACTCTTACCCTGAGGCTAAGGTGGCTCGATTTACACTAGGCTAGTCGTCCCCTCGGCCCCTTACTTTCACTATCGCGTACACGCCACACACCACAACAGAACACAGCGATCGCCAATTTTCACTGTATGATAGCCGGTTTCTAAATATTTTCACAACACGCATCGAGTATCCATAACACAGAACTGTCACATGACAATAGACGAATACTTACGCTTTAAATTTCAGCAGAAAATCCGTATGTAATATCCAAAATTTACAAGCCGTTTACCTGTGCATATTTCCAACATACAGGTAACGGGCTTCGGCCATCGCCGAACTGAAGGATTGTTATCGTACTCAATGTACACTCACTCAGCTGAACCCAAGCGTTGCGCTGAACGCCAGTGACGTCACTAGACCCCGCCTCTTCGCGCGATGAGTGACTGCCGACCAGCCATACAGATTTCGATCCGCGACAGCACCTGCGGTGCCGTGGTGCCGCTAGTTTGCCGGAAAGATTTTTACACCTTCTGAATAAACAAGAACCAAGGCATTTCCTACCCAATAAGTGTTATCAATGGAATTAGCACGAAGCGTGGCTACTGATGTCCACATTAAGCACAAAAGAGGATTTGGTGAGTTCCAAAATCAGAATGCCATAATCGGGGCCATATTGCCTAGTAACCATGCAAAGATAGGATCAAGAGCACTGTTATTTACATGTATGACATGTGCACATGACTGATGCCGATACATTTTTTTAAAAAAATTGTCATTATCTTTTCTCAGTATCTCTCTCAAACAGAGAAAGGGACAAAGAGAGAAAGACAGAAAAAGAGATGGAAAGTACGAATGAGCTCGCCCACACATCTTTGTGTTGCTGAAATGGTCACTGCAACTATTTCATTATTGTTGTCATGGTTTTTGTTGTTGTTGCTTTTACTTCTTTTGTTGCTGTTATTGTTGTTGCTACTGTTTCTCTTCTTCTTTTTCTTCTTCTTTTTCTTCTTCTTCTTCTTCTTCTCCTCCTCCTCTTTTTCTTTTTCTCTTCTTCTTTTTCTTCTTCTTCTTCTTACCGCTGCTTCCGTCCGAAATAGCTTTTCTTGTTTGTTGTTGGCTGCAGGACCGAAATTATATATTTTCCGCCCTTCCCCCTGCAAAATCATCGCTTGAGACCCCTCATATCTCTCTTCTCCTTCTTCTTCTTCTTGTCCTTCATCTCTCTTCTTTTCCTCCTCTTTCTCCTTCTTCTTCTCCTCCTCCTCCCCCTCCTCTGTCCTTTTCTCTTCATCCTTTTTTTTTTCCCATTTTCTTGGGAACTTCTGCCCCCTTTCCCTAGTCCCATTCGCAATAAGAGGACTGCGAAGGCGCTAAGTAATAAGGCCCTGTTTGGCTGCTACTGTGGTGGTTATTGCTTTTTATGGAGAGAGAAGTATGTTGCATCACCTAAAATTAACAACAAAGAAAAATTCCTTATTAATTTATGGCCATGTGACTGTGTAAGCAATGGCGAATTTAGGTGGATTTTAGGCGTTGGCAGGATGGGCACGTGCCCACAGCCCTGTGCTTGTAGAGAGTTCCTTGCCGGAAGGGGAGCCTTTTTTTTTATGTGGAGAGAAAAAGAGAGGGGTAAGATATAGAGAGAGGGGAAGAGACGGAGACATGGATGTTCATTTTTATTTGTTATGACAGAATTTCAAACTCTAAGGGGAGGGGACCCAGCACCTTTCATTTGCCCAGGGCCCCGGTGGATCTTAAATCCCACCCCTACCCCCCTGGATTTCAGCCCTGGCAAGTCGCAAAATCGGACTGACAGTGACAGGCCTTATCTGTGCGTCAAATAAAGCCACCACTAACACATTGGACGATTTCTCTGTCATGCGGAAATAACAAGGGGGGATTGTCCCGGCCGTCATCTTTCATGATTCAGATAGATGATAGGGCATACATTCTTAGTCGATGACGTTCTTGTCATTGCATCAGTAGTTCGATCAGCAAGGTACTAGAGCTATCAACTTGTGGGCTGTGGGCTGTGAGCTTAGAACTGGCCGTTGACTATCAGATCCACCACACTCCACCCCCAACTCCATCCATCTGGTCTAAAAATTGTTCTATTATATGTTTGTATTATGAATGAGATGTATAACTTCGTATGGCATTATAAATGAAATTCCCTACGAGGTAAATAAAAGTGGTATTTTCATTTCTTATTTTTCTCCTTCATTTTCAAATCACTTTGACATCTTGCTTTAACACATATTTCTTGTGGGAGTAGGCTGACATGGCAATATTGAGTATAAAGACAGAATTTGTAATTAAAATATGACAGACGCAGCCGACAAATAACATTAGTCTGATATTTACCAAAAGTCTGCTGCAGTAGACGAAAGGTGTCCAATGATATAGTGTTGAAATAACTGGGAAATTACTTACGATAATGAAATTTTTGTTAATGAAAGAAAGTATGTAGTGTGAATGATGACATAAGTGAAATAATTATATCCTATACTTTGCCATTATTACCGGCCTTACATAACAGATGACGGTATTTGTTTCTGCTATTATTGTTGCTGTTGTTACTGCTGTTGCTGCTGCTGCTGCTGTTGTTGTTGTTGTTGTTACAAAATTTCACGAGATACGGTATTTTGTAGCAATGCATTGATCTTATCTCAATCCTCTTTCTTTCTTTCTTTCTTTCTTTCTTTCTTTCTTTCTTTCTTTCTTTCTTTCTTCCTTCCTTCCCTCAATGTCCTGGAAATCCCATATTTCAGTCGAGCTGTTTTGATCGTGGGTGTGGCGGCTGCAGCCCCATCATTCAGCATAGCCTCTTTCCCAATCCATGTGACACCTTTAGACTGACCTCCAGCCCAAATGAGAACTGCTGAAGTATTCTGGACAAAGACCGCGATCGTGCTGGCTTGAAGACAGTGCAAGGGACAAAACTCTTGGAGCTCAGACAACAGTGTCAAAGTCTAGCCCTTGACAGATTAGGGTCTTCTCTTGCCTACAAAAAAAAATACAAAGGACAAACTAATGGTGTCCTCAACGCCCGGTTTGCTGGATGATGTAACACTACAACGAGACCCTGCAATTTACCGAACCCCTCCACTGACCAGAGGGGACTTTTTCCTGGGGGGTATACAATGGACAGAGGCACCGTGGTCCTAGTCATTATTTACACGCAAACGGGTTAGAAATTGAGCCAGGGCTCCGCAATTACGAACCCTTTCTGTTTAACCCCTCTTGGTACAGGGATTAGTCCTGATTGGGGCGGTCCGAGTATCAAAGCTTCTCAACCCACGATTACCTGGATTAGCGGGCCCTTGCTGTTTTCACGCAATTTAACTGTGGGTCCACAGCGTTATAACGTTTCTCACCGGCGACTTGACGATGCTGCAAAGGGCCTTTCAAGACGTCCTTTGGAACAGAAAAGATGAAAAACTGTGGAATGCCTTAGCTATCGAGTGCGGGGATTTCGGTAATTGCATGAGTCGAATGCAGCGTCATGTTGAAGTCATATTCCCAAGACTGTCAAGGCGCACTGTGATGTTAGGTGTGATTCTGACAGGCCTTTCTGATCCTTTAATTGGCTGCTAAGAAGTATGAATAACATGCTTCAAAGGTTTAAGGATAAGATCAAGGCACAACTGAACGTGGATTAGAAATGTAAAGGAATACAGAGAAAAATACAACGGTTGAAATACAGCATATTTCTGTCAATATCATACCTTTTATGGTGGTTAGACCGTTAGATAATTTCTTGCGAAGTCAACCTTGATGATATGATGATTGATATCCATGTAGGAAGGTTACTTCAGGGTTGTTTGAAAATCTCCGAATAGGCAACTGCTCTAAGATACTATAAATACCAGAACAAATCAACCAGTGCTAAGAATTTATTTCTGTTAATTATTAATGTATAATAAAGAGTATAACAGATAATAGGTAGTAATAATGTGAAATCACTAGCCTGGGTGCGAGACTTACAAATTTTATCCGCATTATTATTACTATTATTATCATTACCGGTATTATTGTTATTGTTGTTGTTATTTTTATTGTTATTATTATTAGTAGTAGTAGTAGTAGTAGTAGTAGTAGTAGTATTATGTCGGTCTAATGCAAAAGTCCGAAATCATCATATGCATGTAGTTTTTATCACTTCCGTGAAAGGACATGGAGGGGCTTAAAGATAGAGCTAGTTCGCCATTTCTCTGACACGAAATGTAAACATTTAATAAATTTTTCGCATAGCAGCTTGGAGTAAACAACGTGACAAGTTTATGTGAGAGGGCAAGCCGCAAACAGCTCCTCAGAACGTTACTTGTATTGGACAAGACTGGCCGTTTGCAGGGTCAAAAAGTATGTTGTTGTTAATGCCAGAAGGAGGACTATCTAGATCAAGAAAAAGGATTTTTTTTTAAACCTTTGCTGAGGTCAAAGTGACCTAATGACACCCGCTTGTATGGAACAACCTTAATGAGGTCACTGCCCTATGAGGCTGGATTTCTCAAAAACATAATTTTTATACAACGACGCTCTGGCGAATTCCCGGTAAACCGAGATGGATTGCAGCATACAGGTCAGGAATTCTGGCACCAAGGAGCTCTGATTCACAGGGTTAGCTATCCGCTAATACAGATAATTTACGTTTTTACAAGCACTATATAATACGATGCATAAAGCGAAGAGAAATGAAGTGGAGGAGATTGCTTGACTCAAGAAATCTAATTTAATCATGTGACAAAGAAAAAGCTAGAGAGTGACAAAAAATGGTGGGTAAAAATCCGTTATTTCACATGTATTTCATTTTGTTGTTCACCTGTGTCTCTTTTGTCACTAAGGAAGACTTCTTTTTTTTTTTTCTCATATATTTTTAGGGTGACCCGACATTATTCTGTACTTCTTGCAAAGCTTCGACAACCACTACGTTCTACCAAAATTGTTGTCAACTTTACTTTAGTTACAATGGAACCTCGAATATAAGTATTCATTAATGTAAGCTGTCGGGAAATGTATCAGGGTCGCGGGTGAATACCAGGCTCACACGTGGATGTTAGGGACCAATTCAGGCCGGTATTTAAGAATTAATTATGCTGATAAGTTAGCGTCTCTGTGGTGTAGTGGTAGCACGTTTAGGCTTGCAAGCTGAGAGACCCTGGTTGATTCCCGGTAGGGACAGGAAATTTTTTGGTGTCAGGTTTTTCGGCCTTACTTCTCAAAATTGATCATTTACAATAATTTGGTAAAATCCCTGGTGACACACTTCCCTAAAAAAATATGTAACATCTGAGAAAATCAGATTATCAGACTGAGCTCACATTACAAACGCGTAATAATAAAAAATGAATACTATATACAGTTAGATAAGTTTATCTTGTTATCAAGTATGAATTTCACAATTTACTGTATTTCATTAATCAGATGGGCCTGGAAATTAGGTATATTTTATTAATTTATTTACAGACAACCCTTTAAAATCGGGGGCAGACAGGTAGGGGTGCTCTGTCTATGTCTATTTACATATATCATCATGGGAAAGTAATAAATATTGGAAGTAAATTAATTAATCATATGCGTTAGAATCAAACATTATTAAATTGCTTCCTTTTGACCCAGGCTTCACTAAGGTAGAGAGAAAATGCCACATCAAAGAACTCATAAAAATCACATCTTATGTCTCCCAATAAAGTTAGTAATTTGGAACATGAGGAAGTATACTATTTTCAAATGCTTTTCAAATACTTGGAATTTGTTAAAATTTCTTTTTGTAAGCTTAAGAAATTAATCATTTTAACTCGTTCCTCATTTTAAAAGGCGCATAAAAGAACGAAATGGTATGTATCCTTGACTTCAGATCTGCACATTTTACATATTCTGGTTCACTCACAAATCTTGTATAAATCTTGTTCTAGGCCAATCGTGTTTGATTTGGCACGAAACTTTTAGGATGTAACATAAAAATTAAGACCATTGATAAGGTCTTTTTCTATCAGTAAAAAGTATAGTTTTTTCCCAGGCACCATGGCATACTTTATATCAAAGTTGTACCCCTCTGGTTTCTTCAGATGCGAAGGCTGTGTATAACGTACAAGAAAGAATAGCAATGGAAAAAAAACTGTCCAACACTCGTGACTGCTTATACAAGTCAGTGTACTTTCCCTCCCCTCATTCGTGTGGGGAATTGTTTTTACAATGCAATACGATCTGATACATTTCAGTCGAGTTATAAACTTATATAACAGCACATGTAATACATACAGTACAACACTATTAACATAGCATACACAAAATTCATTACTAAACCACAAGTAGTTGGCCCTGGTTCCCCATAAGTTGAGAGCAGAGAAATGGAACTAAAGTGTCTTGTCCAGGGACACCACACCGACTCGCCAGCCCATGAATCGCACCCCCAAACTAAGACTTGACAGTCTTCAGTTTCTGAGAACAGCTCGCAAGCTGCCTTCCAGCGCCAAAGAAGCAAACCCCAACCGCACTATGATCCCGATAATCTAAACCGTTAAAGATCTCGATCAGCTACACAGAATCGAATTGAAACTGGACAAAAGACGACATTTAGTGCGACTAGGGCTCCTTATGAGATACGTAGTAGATAACAGACGGACGTGTTCAACATGACCGCAGGGCACGGGAAACAATTGTCTGGTTTCAATTGTCTGTGAAGAGATGGCAATTATCGGATGATAGCATCTCTGGTGATATGCGGGCTCTTAGTCATTCTGCCCCGTTACCTCCCCCGCCTCCCTTCTTTTTCTCTCGGGATAAAAATAAAAAAAAGAAAAAAAAACTTGGCAGCGGTGGGATTCGAACCCACGCCTCCGAAGAGACTGGTGCCTTAAACCAGCGCCTTAGACCGCTCGGCCACGCTACCTTCTGACAAACGTTTTGCGCTCCTATCTTTAACCCTACAAAGATAAACAATTTGTCATTCCAATTACAAATTGCTATATGAACAGAGGCGGAGACACCAAAGAAACACTTATCTATAATTAACTCTCATCTATAGCCTACTATTCTTAAATGTGTGCCAAATTTCTGAAAATGCACAGGTGTCTTTTACTTTACGATCTGAAACGTTGATCCTTATCTATAAGTGCCTCTTGTTATTTTTTTTTCAATATTCTTACTAGCTGAATCGCTGGGGGTTTTTTTGTGTGTATTTTTTTCCACGCAGTTATCTACCCATCATATTATTATCCGCCTATGATAGTCATGTTTTCACTAAACTCATCATTACAGGAAGATCTGGGGCAGAACCAGCCATAGGGGGGCATGAATGGATAGCGTCATATCTCTTCTGTTGACGCATAACATCGTATTGTACAAAAACTAAGGTTTTGAGGAAAAGGGCTTTGCATGCAACTTTTGTTTTTTAACACGACAAGACCTAGATTCTTAAAATTGGTACGTCCTCAACTTTTAAATTCGAACATATAATCTGATATTGGCACTATAACCAGTCTAAATATACTAAACTTCTGACCAAACTGATCATTATACAAATTGACCTAATTTGTTGGTTACGACCTTACACATCTACATGGATGATGTATGTAGTTTAGATTACTCAGTTACGACTCCACGACTGCTGATGTCAGATTTGCTTAAAGTGACAGAGGTAGATATTTGCTTCACGGCCTAAAAAATCCACATGATTCTTTCATTACCTTTACACCGCGTACATTTTCCTTCCGCCTGACCATTTCTGAGAAAAAAAACAACAAACCGCTGGTATATTTGCATTTCACCCACTGTGTGCCGCCATTACTCGTGCTGGGTAATGTCATAAAAAAAACCCAAACAAACAAATTGGTGCAGACCCATGCGCAACTGTCTGGACCAGTCTTTTGCTAGCGTATCTTGCTTCTTGACGTCACACAGCACGAATAATGGCGAAGCCCGCAGGATGAAAATACCGACATTTCTGCTGTATTTTCTCAGAAACTGTCAAGCGAAAGGAAAAATACACGCGGTTTAGAGTTTATATATAAAAATAAAAACAGATATAGACTTTTTAGGCTGTGAAGCAAACAACGATTCCTGTCTCTGTAAAGTCAATGTTTGGCGCCAAGTCCAAAGAAATTGAGTGATTGTCCTTATAACACTGTGTTTGACTTGAATAAAACCAAGACAGGCCTACACAGTTACGTAAAGATAGCCTCATAGGATGTTTATAGTCTTCCTCTCATTGCACGTACTCAGAAATTTATTCAGGTTTTTGGTACCTATTAGAGGGGCAAATCATTCATTTTTACAATCCAATTAATCCTCTAATATATAAAATTCCCCTTTTTTGGGGCCTTGCCAGTCAGTGTCAGAGTGTAGAAATGTGTAAAATGACCTGTGATCTAAATAAAGCATCCAAGTTTAAAGTTTCAGGTACAATTTGAACCTTCTAGACAAAAAAAAATAATAATGTGTAGGCCTATGTATTAGCACGCGGTCAAAACCAACCAAATGAAAAATTAGGGACCAAATCAGAATTCGAGGTGAGCTTTTTCCAAAAAAGAGATTTATGAAAAATTTTCTGCGTTGACCCCCCCCCNATTCCCTGTTCTTTTCTTCCCGTTAAAAGACTGGGCAAAAGAAGTACTTTAACCTCTATAGAAGAAAGTTCCCCAAATCACAGTGGTATTTGTAGAATAACACAAAATGTTAATAGGGCCAAAAGAAGAAAAAACAATAGGTTCCAAAGACCTTCACTAAAATCATCAACAGTGTCCACATTTTGTCATTATCATTATCTGGGTTTTTTAAAAATTATTATTATTTTAATGAAATGTATTATGAAACTCTTAAATTTTCATTTTACATGCTTCCAAACGTTTCGAAATACAACTTCTCCGCCACACTTTGTAAATCTCAATTCAAGAGCGAGATTATCCAGATATGTACATTCGGTATTTTATAATGACCATATACAACTCTGGATAGATACTAGATGTAGATCTAGATGCAAAAGTAAGACAAAAGTAAACTGCAAAGTACGAATTTCCGTTGCTACCCACGACAAATTAGACATCTTCACATTAAAGACCTTTGTGGCCCGTCCTCACCACCCTCTCAATCCGCCTTTACAATTCTTTTCACCATTATTTTCCTTTCAACAGTCACCACCATAACCACCACCGCAGCTGCCGTCATCATCACCCTCTCCCCCACTCCCCCCCACCCCAAACTTATATCTCAAAAATCCGCACCATCATTATCACTTCCCCTTCAACACCAAAGCCTCTTCCTTGCTTTCTTATTAAACACCTAAATCTATCTGATAACACGTTATTACGCACCTACGTTTCGCTGAAGTTCGAATTAACCGAGGCTATTACATCAGAAATGTGGAAATGACCCGTCATACGGCTGCTGCTTGGTCAAAACATCGTATCACCACCATTTAATGTTAGCATTATACTGTGTTTTGTCGTAGCATGTACAAATCAGTGGCCGTATGCATTATACATACGTTAATTAACGTATTGCGTTAACTACAGTGAACACTACTAATGCTTTGAGAGTTTCCCGTGGTTACCGCATTGCGTTAGTTAACGTAAAGATTATGCATACGGCCACAAGTCACATCAAGAGCGTGTCAGCTTCGTCTATTCCCAACCCCCTTCCACCCCTAAACTCCCATTCCCTCCCTCCTCTTCNCCGTCACCTCCAGATGATAAAGAATGAAGAGAAAGTCAGGGACGGAGAGACAAAAAGATAATAAGAGGGTAGAGAGAGAAAACGAGAGACAGAAGGAGAAATAGAGAGAAAGAGAGACAGACAGACAGAAAGAGAGAATATTAAGAGAGAGAGAGAAGAAGGGCAGAGAAATTATCATGATTGCACGCTTGGCTTAAGCTGATTTTACGGCCCTGGATTGATTTGCGATAAAGATCAGCTGAAAAATTAACCCTTCCCCCTCCTTTTTTCCCCTTCCC
>JAWQUT010000259.1:148413-163150 GCA_033807755.1 Ellobium chinense | reverse complement strand
ATCTATCTATCTATCTATCTATCTATCTATCTATCTATCTATCTATCTATCTATCTATCTATCTATCTATCTATCTATCTATCTATCTATCTATCTGTCTATCTGTCTGTCTGTCTGTCTGTCTGTCTGTCTGTCTGTCTGTCTGTCTATAAACAGGTCCGGGAGTTTGCTGAGAGAAGGCGATGTCTTCGAGTACGTGAGGTTTGAGAGGTCATGAGTACTACTGTATTCTTGGTTTTATCTCTCTCTCTCTCTCTCTCTCTCTCTCTCTCTCTCTCTCTCTCTCTCTCTTTCTCATTCAGTCGATGCCTACTTTTCTATCATCCTCCCTCTTCCTCGCACCTATTCTTAATATTCTCTTTCTCCCGGCAGCTCTTTAAGTACCAGACCGACTGATTTATCAGAGACACAAAAAAGCAATTATGAACCAACTAATACCACAGCTGACACAACCAATGAACTCAGCCCAATAAAAACACACACCACAACCACAACCACCCAATTTTAGATAATATCAAAAGACGTGAACAAAAAGCCGTCGATATCATTCAGTTATCAAGCAAAAATTTGATCATTGCCATCCTAATTTTCCCATCAAGACATCTCGTTACGCCGTGGAAAATGAGAATACACTGAATCAACACCTTCTGGGTTTGCCATTGGGTTCCACGCTCCTGCACGTGCATAGGTCACTTTGTGGTATGAAATGACCCAATTATGTTTTTATTAAAGGGACAGGGATAGTTATTTGCTTTACAGTCAAATAAGTCTATATTTTTTTTCACCTGAAATTTCAACTGGGTATATTTTTCGGCTGAGAGTTTCTGAGAAAAAAATTGAAGGAATGTCAGGATTTTAACCTTGCCCGCTCCGCCATTACTCCTGCTGCGTGACGTCAAAAAGCGAGATAGACTAAGAGATGACTGGTCCAGACAGTCTGCACCAATCGTCTTTTAGCTTTTTTGCAGCACCAATGATGGCGGCATACAGAGGATGAAAACCCGACTTCAACGGTGTAACAGTGTTTTCTCACAAATGGTCAGGCGGAAGGAAAATGTACGCCGGATAGAATTTGGAGAAAATATTTTTTCTTATATTACTTTATATTCATACAGAACACCTGAATATAATCCGGAACTACACATTTGTAGCCCTCCCCCCCCTCCCGCATAGCGATTGTACATGAATGTAACATCTTATTTTAAAGCTTTTTTTTTCTCTTTTATTTGAAAGAAAGTGCAGTTTAAAAATTGTCTTGAGGTAGCAGAATTGTTCTTGGTTCATTGTTGACCATTTCATTGTGCTATGTGCGTTTTGATGTTTGGCATACAAAAAAGTTTGAACAAACAAAAATATCTAGATGTCTGGAGATTGCTCGCAGTGCACCGAAAACGTACCCAGTGATCGGTGAATGATGAAGGTCCCTTTTCAGATAACGGGATGCAATTAAGAAAAAACAATGCCTAGAGGTACAGGGGTGGCTCCTGCGGTGAGCAGGGGCGCTTCTAATCGTATTAGGAGCACTCACTAGGGTGCAGCAGCGGCCCCCGGGCTATTGTCTTAGCCTCAGAAGCTGCTGACATTTGGATCCGGGGTTTGGAGATTTTTGGGAATAAATCCTTGTGTCTAAAACCGATTCGAGATTTTTAAGTTGCTTTCGTGTTGCCCCTCGGCATTCGCTGTTTGAGTCATGTTAAAAACAAAGTAGTAACATTGTTAGAATGAGACGGAAAGAGAGGGAGAAAGAAAGAGACAGATAATGGAGGACGAAAGGGAGGGAGGCACAGTGAAAGAAAGACAAGAAAGAAAACAAGTGATGTGGATGTGCAGAAGAAAACCATGATCTCAGATCTCATGAATTATTTCAAAAACACCCAAACATATTGCAATGTAATCCTCTGTTTCTAGGTTTCTACTTTCTCTATGAAAATGTGGACTGAGTCTCTAAAGAGTTAAGTTAATGAGGTGCCAGACTCGACTGCGTTTTGTATACTAGACGTGAGAGCAATGATGAAGGAGTGTGAGAAGTGTGCATCAATGTAGCTGAGTGACGCAATGGAAGAGAGAAGAACAAACACTGGGAGCGAAATTTTGAAACAGTGGGAATAGAACGGATAACGTTGGTAGATAAGGGAGAGTGGAAAGGGCTGGCAGGAAGGCGACCTCTAGCACACAGGCAAGTAGGTAGACAGATAAACAGGCAAACAGGCAGACGAATAGACAGAGGAAGAGGCACCCGGAGAGACAGACAGACAAATAAACATACAGGCAGACTGCAGCGCTGGCAGGCAGACATGCAGGCAGGCAGGGGGGCGAGCGGGCAGACAGGCAGAAGTGCAGATAAACAGGTAATCTGAGAGACCGACAAGGAGGCCAAGAAACATATACATAAACCGACTATCAGTGACTGTCTCGCTTATTAAATGATCGACTGAGGAGTGGATAAAAATACTCCATACTACTATGGACTCCAGTCGCTGCTCTGACCCTCATCGGAAACTCACTTACACCAAAACTCTATTATCATGTTGTGTTTATCTGTTTTGGCTGCACATATTGTGTGCCGAATATTGTAGAAGTGGTCTTGTTTTTTTCGCGAGGATCTAATTTTTGAGAATTTCGCGAGTTGAGTTTGACTCCAAAAAAAATTAATTGCTGAGAAAAATGTTCCGTTAAGTACTTTTCAGAAGACTTACTTCTAGTAAATGATTAGTACAGGAGACGGTAGCCATTATGGGAAAAGCAAAGGTTTTGTCTGGTTACTCTCGCCATTGTCGATTACAGTTTGTTTTTCTATCGATACAAAACAGGGTTGGCAGTTTCGAGATCCTGTAATGTCGCCTCTGATTACTTTAGGCTTCCGCGCTCATACACATCATGAACAAATTATTATAATGCAGGGCTAGTGAAAATTTGATCCTACAAAAGCCATTTCCGGACATTTTGAGACAGTCAGATGCCCGGCAAAACAACAACAAAAAACGCACTTCTGCAATATGCAAGAGCTTTTTTCTTCCTTCATGCATATTTGAGTGGACCTCATCTTGTTTTTTAATTTAAAAAAAAAATCATAACAAGATCTTCTGGTCAAGTTTATGCCCTCACCCAGTTTCCTTTGTACCCTTACCCACAATCCACGAGCCACGGGATATCCTTGTCCGATGCCTGTGGGAAACCAGCCTGATGGGCGTAGCGGAGTGTTGACCCCAAACACCGAAGAGCCGCTTTCAAACAATCATGGGTGCTCGTCTATCGCAATACAGAGCAGCGTTCACAAACGATGACTCTAAGACAAAACCTGAACAAAGACACTGCAAGTACAATAGAGAAAACAAAACAAACGAAAAAACAACCCAAAACTTAAGCCCCAAACCAATATGCCCACTCAGTTGGGCCCGTCGGATCTGTGGAGGACTCTTCAAAAAACCGCACCGCAGCAGGAAATGAAAATAATAATTATTTTTTTGGCTCGTGAGCGTGCACATCCTCATAGCATTTTTATTACTGTCCCTCCTCTTCCTCCTCTTCCTCGTCCCCATCCCCATCCTAATTAATCTTCTCCCCACGCCCCCCACCCTTCGCTGCCCCTTTGACCTTTCTCCTTGGTAGAATGCAAATCCATTTTTAATTGAAAGAAAACGATTCTTTGCATCCTTTCATTTGCGTATTCTTGTCCTCATCCTATCCAGTCTCCCTTAAACAAATACATGTACACACAACGAACGGTCAACCTTACCCACTACACCACCACATATGGGGTGCTCCCCCCCCCCNCCCCCCCCCCCCCTTGACATTAAAAAGGTTTACTTCATTTCAAAGTTTATTTATTTCTTCAAACCTTCCGCAAAGAGCATTTGACATAGCTAGTCTGATTTCAAATATCAGGTCGCTATGGTAATGTGTCAGAGATGAAAACCTGAAAATAGAAACTAAAAAAAGTAGCATTCCCGGCGTGAGTCTAACAAAATGGCTAGGTCGCGTCGCCTTTTGTTGTTGTTGTTGCTGTTGTTATTATTGTTGTTGTTGTTTTTGTTGAACACAGTCAATGAAATCAATAAAATGAAATGACAGCAACAGTTTTATGGGTTCCATTTGTCTCTTATTGTGCTCATAATTTTACCCTAGTTTCTTCTTACCCCTTGATGTTTTGGAATTTTGTATTAAGAAAACTAATTTTTTGGAAGGGGGTGGAGTGGGGGCACCAGATACACAACAGATTTAGGGTTAAGTTTGTTTGCTCTCTGCAGCGTCGCAAAGGAAACGTGTTTGTATCCTGTGGGCAGTCCTTAGTAAAGGGTACGTTTTTGGTTGGTGCACGCCAGTCACATTGAAGAAGGGTGCACACCTACTAGAGGTTTGTCAGAAATATTTCATGTTTTGTTAAATCCGAAGGAAAAAGCTCGGCATCATGGCCGCAACCATCTACGGTTTCATCTTTGTTAATGGAAGTCTTATCAACGACCCTGTGTCGGAGGATGATGTGGCAAGAATTAATGGTGGTATGTATGCTAATGAATGAGTTTAAGATAGCAAACATCACTCGCAAGCCAGTGCATTGTTTTCTGTCTGTTCGGCATTAATTGCAGCCATCTTGGCAAGCCTAGAGACCGATACTTCTTTTGCTAAGGAAGGGGTATAGCATCCCATTTTATCGAATTGCAGGAACCAAACAAACGCAGCCCAGCTTGACTGCAGTCTTCGTAGTCCTCTTAACAGCTATGTTCTGCTTAACTATAACATTTTTCAACAGTATTTATAATTGTATTTTCAATAGTCAAAAAAAAACTCACTGAATAATCGCAGGCCCTGTTAATAGCTTGCTTCTGTAAGGAGTTGCGACAAGGCGAAATTAACCATACAATTATATCGGTCTCAGTCCCATTATTATAACCACCATGTCTTTTTCTCTTATGAACTTCACTTGCAACCAGCCAGTCTGAAATAAAACACTTTGAGGCAGACAAAACATATATCAAAACAACGGATGCTGATCAATATCCAACAAATTTCAAATGTATCTTGCTTTTGATGTAGATCCACTCATACTCTACTTTATACCCAGGAGCATTTGTGTTCACTTTGTCTTAATTCTTTTCACAGTATCAGCTGACATTTACGGGGCAGAGCCGTAGGGGTGCGTCGCGAGATATTCGTAGAAACACCCGGCCTAGACACATTACTGATGCGATAGTGCCTTTGATCTTCTCTCTCATTTCGAAATGAACAATGTTTATAGCTTTGAATTTCAGTCACATTTTATATACTTACTTCAGCCACACCCCTTCATCCCTTCGACCAGTTCCCCACAACCTTTCTTCTAGCCACAGTCCAACGACTAGCCATGTTACTTGTTAGGCCAAGGGAGAACAGTAATCTAGATTTGCGAGTCTGTGTTGCACACCGAGTCACTGGCTACAATCTCTGTCCATAACAATGTTTGCATACTGTGGTTGCTGTCTTTCTTTTCTATATCCTTTGCATTGCCCTCTCTAGTTCCCTGTAGCCAACCCATTCACCCATGAAAAGAAAAAAAAAATGACATATACCCCAGTCACGTCCTCGACAAAAAGAACATGGACTAGACCTCTTCCCACCCCCAACTTCTTCTCCTCTTCCTCATACCAGGCCAGTCGAAACCGTCCTTCATCTCAGTTCATCCAGTACTGCTTCAGTCTTCATAATGAAGTATCCCAGAGTTCTTTTTCAGAGCTTAGCTCTTTAAGGAGACGGCAAGCACCTCTCAAGAGTGTCCAACTGACTTCTGAGGATCTAGTCATCGTGCCTTTCTGGACCTTTCAGGAACAAATAGGACGCTGCGATTATGGGATGGAGTAGGGGGGAGGAAGGGAGGGGAGAGGGAGGAAACTGTCTCTTCATGGAGATGAAAAGCCCAGACCTGAAGAGATGACAAACTGTGAAAGAATTCAAGGGGGAGGGGAGGGGTGGGGGTGAGTCTGTGGAAGAGGAAGGAGAGAGTAACTCGTCCTGGTAAAGTTAGGCTCGGCAACCTTGCTGAGACGTCCGGCCGCCATTGCCTTTGATAATAATATACGCTTATGAAATGCTGGAAACAGCTGAGGACTTGCGCGTTAACGATGGAATATCGTAACATTGTAAGTGTTACATTAATTCTGCATATTGAACGTTACTTAGATTGCATTCATCTCGTGGCCCGATGCAATAATGGAAGTCTTACATGGTAAGAGATCCGAGTTAAAGTAACGATGATAAGAAATCCCATCGTTAATGTGCAAGCTCTGGAATACTAAAGATTTGTAGTTATATCTATACAGATTTGGCCCGACACTTTACTGTGTAGTTCGACTCAGTTTGTTTGTAGAATGAACTAAAATATCGCACTATATGATGTCAGCAATAAGGAAACAGCATTACGCATGGTAAGAATAAAAGGTGGATCCGAACGCACAGTCTGAATAACGGGGACGTAAACTGGTATAATAGCCGCTCATCACTTCGCCACTGGAAGAAAAAGTAAAGTGCCAGTGGCCGTATGATAAGCCATACGTTAGTTAACGTACTGCGGAATCCACAAGAAACTCCTAAAACATTTACGTTCATTGTGGTTAAAGCAGCAGGTAAATTAACATATGAATTTTCCATACGGCCACAGAAGTCTTCGCTGGATCCTTTGGCTAGGAGGCTGAGCGAGTATAGGCATGCCACGAGTGCGAAAAGGCCAGTTCCCCACGCAACGCAGGTGAGTCCAAGCAGGAGGGAGCTGATTTGCTTAAGATTCTCTGTATCAATTTTGAGCATTCGTGCAATCATCTGTCTGATCTGTACTATCTAATAGGCGATTGCATATTTTATCGGGTTGGTGATTGTCCCTTGTAATGTAAGGTCACATTTATGTCTTTGCTTATTGTGAGGATTGTAGGTTTGTAATTAGTATTGTTGTCACTATGCACTTAGGTAGCTGTGGCAACCATATTTTCTTCATTTCTTTCTTCTTCCTTTCTTCATTTCCTTCTCTCCGTTATCACTTTCTTTTGATTTTCTATAGTTTATAATATTCAGTTTATGTTATTGCTCTGGAGGCTAATAAAGACCTTAAATTGTATCGAATTGAATCGAACTGAAAGGAATTGAATTGAATTGAATTATAATATCCCTGCAAAAGTTGAACTTTGAACTTTCAGCCTTAAAGAGCCAACAGATAAAATGCAAAGCATTGATGGCTTCGTGCTCATTCACATGGTAATGAGAGAACTGAGCGTGGATGGTTGACTGGTCACAAAGATAACCACAGGCCGGCAGTCCATCGCATTAGTTGACATTCTTCATAATGTGCGTAGATTATAAGCAAGCAAAAAATTACCAACCAACCAACCAACCAACCAACCAACCAACCAACCAACCAACCAACCAACCAACAATCAAACAAACAAACAAACAAACAAACAAACAAACAAACAAAAATCTATCTCTTAAGAGGATGTAGGTGAGTACCTAAATAATCTGATCCATTTGCACACCTGACAATAAAATTAAAAATGATGCAGCTAAATAATAATGTTAGTTTGCGTTGGTAAGAATTAGTATGAGTCCTTGAGGTGCATGAATACATTTTTCAGCGAGAGCTGAAGAACATCAGGATGGAAGTGCAGTGGTTCTTGTGCATGGTCACGTGCTTAAAACGGCAAAACGGAACTGTGTTTCGAGAACAAAACAGATGTCCTTACAGTAGCACTGTATAAATGACACTCACACAGCGCTGCGCAGCCTCGCCAGTGGTACAAAGAGACGCATGCTCCGGTGGGTTTTATCTTTGGTTCTGATTTGTGCACTGGTGCTCCTGATTATTTTTTTGTTTGGAGATGCAGATGTGGTGCTGTTGGGTTTTGAAGGTGGCGAGATGGAGAGAGACAGCGAGAGGGGTTGAGGAAGGAGAGGAGGCGGCATATACATCCATAGACGGACTGCGGTCATTGCTACTACATCGGTAGAGCTTGTAATGGCATTGTATGCTCCACAGGGAGTTGAGAAAGTCCTAGAAAGATCAGACCTGCTGGGGTAATATTAGTATGAAGTCGCGTGGGTGGGCATTATCCTGGATACGAGACTTATAAACCGCATTATTATTACTATAATGCCCACTTTGAGCTTGAGTTATCATATTCAAAAATGGGCTTTCTTGTTACAGAAACGTAATATGAAACATTAGCTTACTGCATTGTATAAAGACTGAGCGAAAATGAATATTATCCTTCCATAATAACCACTGAACCTTAAAATGTCAGGCCTATAACTTATATTCATTTTCTAAACTAAAGAAGTGTTTTGTTTGAGATAACGTGGAAACGGAAGAGTGATTTTATTAGCCCATATTAGCAATCAAATGTGGCCAGTGGCCCAACACATACAGCACAATTTGGCTGCAAAATCTAATCATAATATATGCAACAAACACAAAAGTGGGAAGAAAAGTCTTAAGAATAATGAGAACAAGACAAGGCATACTACCCGCTGGCACAGACCATCAGCAACCTTTCAGGTAAATCTTGTTTCCATATCTCATCTAGGGATGACGACAGATATTCACGGCCTCCCTGGGTGGTGGATTACAGATAAGGAAGAAACCAGCATCAGACTGTCCGGGTGACCTATCATCGCCCACCATTTCACTGCAGACTCCCTTATCGCCCATTTTCGTGTTTCCTCCTGTCGCTGGTAGATGTCCAAGCCCACACCTTGATATTTATAAACGAAACGAAACACAACAAACAAACAAAAAAAAATCTTCGTGTTGAAGGACAGTTAATGCATGTATCAGTTCAGCGTAACGTTGAGTGGGAGAACAGGTGTTGAGCGCTGCTTCCCTCTCTTTTTTGCTTTCAGTATTTACCGAACTTGAATCCAGTTTTAGTTAGGAAACCTAACGTTATCACAAAACAGTCGAATACATTGACAAAGCTTCGGTTAGGTACTTCATCTGGCCATAAAAATCCCCTTGTTTTCACAATTTTCCAAAACATGAGATATATGAAGTGCTTCAAAGCTTTATATCTCATATTTTCTTTGAAATCAGGTCAGGCATTCAAGAGGATGGTGGAAGGTAATGACAGTGGGCGGTGGGCGAGAAAGGGATGACTCATGAAACTGGCAATGCAGATATGCTCAAAAGCGCGTTGGCCGTCACAGTTTCTGAAGTGTTCGGGTTCTGAAGAACTTCACTGGTACTCGAGCATCTCTCTTTGCCTCAAGAGCTTAATTAGCTTTGTCTTAAATAAACATGTATCTTACATAATGTAATGGGGAGAGCTTAAGCCATGTTAGAAGATTATCCCGTGTGCGCAAGCGAAAGTGGCCGCATAATGTGGAGAGACCTCTGAATGCTCAGGAGCGTTGCTGAGTGCTTCTCACCATCATGAGTTCCCTTTGTTCCATGAGTGTGATTCCACTTTCATTTGTTCATTAAACAGATTTTGAAACCTCCCGTAACCACTGGAATTCACCCATGTTTTCTTCACTCTGCGCTACAGTGACTGCGAGAATTCTACATGTATGTCGAGCCCGAGCCAGCCCGTCGCAACTTGTGTCAAAACAAAACAAAATAAAAAAGTATCAGTGATGAAATTTGGCAAGTTCATTATTTCCTTCATGATGTTTCTAGTTATCTGCACATGATTAGTACAACAGTTCTCGCCTTGATCAAGAATCCTGACTCATTTCGCATGGCGTGACGGCCAAACTCAAACTTTGACAAAAGCATTTGTTCTTTTCCACAACAAGATGTGGGCTAAATCAAGGCACAAGATTATTAGTCATTTGAGAGCATTGTACCAATTCCAAGGCTCAAGTTAAAGTAATGCTCTAAAACACTGTACCATCCCGAGATTCATAATGTCGTTTCAGAGCACGGTGTAAGTACCAACCAGAGACCAAGAGCATACAGTAGTAGTGTCCTTCAGTGTACCATTCCATCGCAAAAGAACACGGGTACTGCATTTTCTAGGGACGAATGGAACGAATCGTTTCATAGCTCCTCAAACCCGGTCCATCCGTCCTTCTATCACGTCCCCGAGAAGAGAGAAGTAATTCCATGCTGTCCCTGCGGCAGACGTTGCATGTGACCTCAGTTCATTACAAACACATCATGTCCACTTCACCACTCATTCCCCGACCCTCTAATGATCAATTTAGAGCTCCTGCCTTTTTTCTCTCCCCTCTGCTCTGAGTCAATAGAGGTCCTATTCTTGTGAGCAATCCGTCAGGCGACAAATGGTCGCTTGCTGCCGAAGACATGTCTGAATTGGCAAGCGACGTCCCACTACTTTACATTCTTCCTGCCTTCCCTTTCAATTTCGACATGCCATGGCGTTTCAAAGCATGCACTGAAAAGATCAAAATTAATCAAAACTTTCCTCTCCCCTCGTCCAAACTCGACAGCGAGACGAGTGAATACAGGAACGACCTCTACATGCACTCAGACCGATATGGTCATTCATGTGGATTGAGTAGGTGGCACAGAAAAGATCTGTAATTAGTCGGAGGCTTGATTTAAGGATCGTGAAAAAAAAAAAAAAAGACTGATTTCTAGCTTTAAAGCTAATCTTAACGTCAGTCAAATTTCTATTCCAACTGCTCTAGCTGATCTAAGTGGCTTTTGAAGAAGGGAAAACGGAACAAGAGAACAAGAAAAGGAACAGTAAACACGAAAAGGCAAAAACCATGACGAGGACACCTAACAAGAGAGGAAACTGAAATGAGGAGAATTTCATCGCTAGAAAACGAAAAAACGTGAAGAAAGGACCTGATGAATACAAGCCTTGAGCGGCAGAATCCTGAAGTACAAAGCATCTTCAAGAATGTGACAATTCACTCTACAATGTGACAGTTGGTCATAGCTTCAGTTTCCAACAACGTTCTATGAAAGAATGTTTACTTAGTGGGGCATGGCCGATTTCGTTCTAAAGTACAGGGAATTCTTGACTAGTCCGTGGAAGACTGATGGTGTTGGGGTATTTTTGAATTGGCCATTGAGATTTGTTCCTGTGATGTTGAGAGCAGAGCGGAAGCCGATCGTTAAGAGGAGGACACCAACAGAGAAAGGTGCAAGGGTGAAAGAGAAGCATGGGGAAGCTAAGAGATAGAGAGAGAGAGGGTGAGAGAGACAAAGTGAGCGAGTGAGAGAGAGAAGGAGAGAAAGAAAGAGAGGGTTGTAGAGGGGTTCTCTCATGGCCCACTAACGTCCAAAATGTGGCCCTAAAAAATTCGAACATGGCCAGTTTCTAGTTGATCAGCGAGCTCTTTATTTGTTTACTCCGCACCACTGGTTTTCAGTGTCTTCTCTTTACTATTTTTTATTTACACGTGGCTCTAAAATCTCAGTATTCATCACCATCAGCGTAAAATTTCCATTTCCCGGAAGAAAATTGTTTCTTCTGAAAATGCTAGTTGTCAGTTTCCGATCTGGAGCGCGTACTCCGTCAACCGTTGTCTGCCTTCCTAGACTGCTTTCGTGTCCGGCTGGTCGGCCTGTAGAAAGGATCCCAGGTGACCATTTGGGGCGGATGCCGTTGTCCACGGCCGTTAGCGTCCCAGCTGAATGGACCTCCTGCAGCTATTCATTGTGAGCGCTGTCATTAGAGCCTGACATTGTGCTACAAAAGCCCTCGACGCTGCCTCATTTTCCAGAGTTGCACAGAGGGCAAGAAAGGGCTGGAGAGCTATCAACAGAGGGAACAATGTTACTTAGAAACCCGCTTTCCATGGACGTGATCTTCAGTTTGACATTTTCTCGGCTCGCTTCATTGCATGTCATAGCAACTATGATAATACAACTGGACAGCCTTGCACTAGGGATCAGTCTCATTGCAGGGGAGATCAAGGGAGGCGATGGAAAAAAGCTACGAATAAGGACTGAAATTAAATAGCGTTAAATGGGAAATGCGATAATCTCCTCAACCATGGACTTGAATGGGAGACATGTTTTCCGTATTAGAGATTAAAGTTGCCCCTTTCGTATGAGATCAGAACACATCACTTAACATGTCATATCATATTTTGTACTGTTGATTAATCATTTTAGTTATTATGACTCCTTTTTTCAGTCTAGGGAAATTATTGATTCGGTTGGCTCTTGCGCTGTTCTTGCGCTGTCCCGTCGTATATTGCCCTTTTGCCCATGTAGCACAGTTGTAGTCTGGGCTTATCCCAACAAACTTGTTGTTACAAGATTTCGAATAGGACAACTGTTCTAGGGAACTATGAATACCACCAAGTAACCAACCAACGAATCAAAGTCATGGCACCAAATTCCCACTTTCAGACTCAGACTTTTTTTCAGCGTGTTGGAAAAGGGAATTTTTTGCTTCTTTTTCTTGACATGATGGCAAAACAATGGAGCAGCTCATTTTCTTTGGGAATGGGGAAGAGGACAGGGGAAGCCTTTTAGAATTTTTCCGATATAAATACCTGACTTACTGTAACTACGCAGCAGACTTCGTTAAAATATATGTGGAACTTCACACAGGAAAAGCACTTCGTTATCGTCACGTGGCAAATCAATTCTTCTTTAATCCACTGTAAAGGTGCAACCTTGTTTTCAGATCTGATATCAGCGAAGCATCTTTCATAAACTGGCTTAAGTGAAGGTAGCCTAAAGCCAGATGGAACTAGAACACCCCCACTCCACAAAAAATTAATACGCATCGTTAGACATGAAACTGAATATTTTGCAGTAATCTTTGTTCTACTGTGGGGCGGCGTTGATCAAGAGGTCCCGGGTCGATCCCCACCATTGTCATGCTGTAAATACCTTTGGAAAGCGTCCCATTCAAACTGTTTTTCCCTTAGACGCCTTTTCTGGGAAGTTGGCTAAAAGTATATACAGCTATTGTTTGAATGATGGTTTTTCAGCGTTCGTGAAATGGCACCTCAAACACAGACACGTCGATAGATATAATTATTATGAAGGGCACCGGCTTTCTGGTATGTGGAGTCCTGATGATCAGGCTTTGCTGGTTACAAGGTTCATAATCCACATTCTCACTATTCTTGACACATTTCAAATTCTGTTTTCTCCAGGAACCTCTCGTAGAAACCACTGCTGACAGTGTTTGCAATCGTTTGAAGGTGACACACATCCTGAAGACTCTTGACCCGATTTCCTGGGAATGATCAGTCACTCGTGCACAAAAATATAAAACGATGTCCAGTTTATACATAAAGAAACTCCAATCCACATCAGTCACGTAGAAGATGTCCAAGATGTCATCGAAGTGGACAAGAATGGTCACTCTCATTAACCCTGGAAAATGAAGTAAATGAGAGCATGGAACCAAAGATGACCAGCACTTATTAAGTTCGGGCTAATGAGTTTAATCAACACTGGTGCAGGAAAGTGGACACTCCAGATGATACACTAGGCTCTACTCGGGACGTCCGGCTGACCTCATAATGGCAGGGTCAGCGTGAGCAGCTTTCAAATCTGATTAGATGGTGCGGGAACAGGAGGTGAGCAGTGGAACAGTCACCGGAACTGTGGGAAGACTTTGGAGAGTAGCGGAAACCAGATGAATTTTGCCATCTTTATGGTATATATATAGATGGTCGTGAGATCTTACACAGAACATAGCCAACAGACAGCGTAGAATTTTCGGTAATATGCGGATTATATCACAATATGCTATGTGTTTACAAATACTTCCGTGAGGCAATGTCTTGTATTTGAAATGTTGACACAGATGTCAGATACGGGACCATCGAATTTATTCGAAGAGTCAAGGCCTTGGCAAAGAGTCTATAATACCTTTAAGTGTAAATTTATATGTTAACGCATCTTTATCTGTCTGCTCCTCTCTATGCTCAGACAATAATATTATCAAATACAGCAATTTAATGGAATCTAAAACATTAAAGATGGTTCCGGAACCACAATACAGATGAACTTCAAGTAATGCTTGTGTTTATGGAATCTCATTGTCAGCCGTTACATATACCAAGGCCAGCACACTCAAATTTACTCCATTTAAAACCCATTTTCAGCTTAATCATTGAGATTGGAGATGACAAAATATTGCACTTCTGTTAAAAAAAATTAAATTAAAAAGACTGATACTCGCATCTCCTTCTAGTGGCAACCTTTTCCATGCTCCATGCCGTTTGGGCGGAATCGACCTTACTTTTTCATTATCTCTTTCACTTACTCATATCTCAGACACCCTCCCAAATCCCCACACCCCACAAACACAGCTGCATTATGACTCAAAATGGGTGTGGTCAGCCCTGCCCCTCTGTGCCCCCTGGCCCTTCTGGCCCCACACCCCATCATGTCGTGGTCATAGATCCGAGAGACTGTCAGTGTCAGCCAGCCAGGCACATCAAGGCACGCCACGAAATCGAGCTTTGATGATGTCGGTGGACAAGAGAAAAACTTATGGCTGAGTGGACACAAACCCTAATAAAATGACCAGGCGAACCAAAGACCCGGACCCTTGGCCGAACAAAGCGGCTTGGTGAGTCGACCGGTCGTAGCAAAGAGAGATAATCGAATAAAATGCAGGGCGGCGTTGTAGAGACCATCGGAGACCATCGGAGACCATTGAGGGAATTTAATAACGTGCCACAAGCCCTGGCTGGATGATGGTGGGTTGTGTACACATCAGGCGTACGGCTGGACATTCAGCTGGGGGAACTCGATCGTGTATTTCCCACCTTTTTTTTTTCCCTTTCGGGTTTTGGCTATGTCTAATCATAATAGCTTGGATCTCTG
>JAWQUT010000259.1:96158-130700 GCA_033807755.1 Ellobium chinense | reverse complement strand
CCCCAACCAAAGATTTTGAGATTCAGCTAGTATAAAATAGGCAACGTGGCAACACCAGCACTGGTCTTGTAAATGGAGATATGTGTGGTGAGACTGTTCATGTGGCTTTCTGCAAGTGTGGATTCATTTCTAAACTGAGCGAAAAATAAAAGTGGTCGTAAACTTGAAGGCATGTCACCTGTCAGCAACAGTGTTAATTATTGTCGAGTAAAGAGGCCCTTGATAATAATGAATTTCACTAAATGCTATAGAATAGTGTCTCGTTTTACCAATATGTTATTTTTGTTCCGCATCACATTAAACCGCAATAGGTGAAAGCTGTACCACAAATCAAGCGGAGACCTTGATTAGCAGCTCTTCTTTACTAGCCGGTGAAATTTCCTTGCTTTCATAGAGTTTTTTTGTGGGGCCACTCAACATTTGGCTATAGGGGTGTCCAGGTTCTTCTTTATCCCTATTAATCAGTGAATAGAGCAGAGAAAATTGGAGGGGTATCAGGTTCTGAACGTAGGTCAAAGTAAGAATAGGCCTGACAAAGAGCAAATAAATAGGATATCGGCGGTGTTCTTGTTTAACTTGCCACGAAGGCCAAGGTCGACCAACGGCATTTTCGGCTGGTAATCAGTGATTATTTGATTATATGGACCCTTCGCCCCTGAGGTGGTTGAAAATAGAGAGCGAGCGAGCGAGAGAGAGCGAGAGAGAGAGAGAGAGAGAGAGAGAGAGAGAGAGAGAGAGAGAGAGAGAGGGGGAGGACAGGATCTACTGATGGGAAATAAGAGAAGAGACTTTAGGTATTAGAATGGAAATAGAAAAAAGGATCAGTTACCACTAGCCTCGTTATAACGCGTAAAAAGTAACGCCGCTACGAGTACTCGTTACAGTTTTCGAGTAACAATTACTTACTCGTTACACGCTTCATCTTAAGTAACGAAAAAATACTCATTACCGAATTTTTGTGTAACAATTACAAAATTACTCGTTATTTTTTCTTTTTTACTTTTGTGTGCGTGTGTGTTTGTGTGTGTGTCACGCGCTTGCTTGATGGCCCGAATTGGATTTTCGGGGAGAACAAAAAAAAAAAAAGCAAGTCGATGTCGGGCGCAAGCTCCGTTGTCTGTCCACGTGTACCTGTGCAAAAATAAACAGTCATGAAGATCGTGGTGTCCACGTAATGGTATCACTGATCCTCCGTTGTTCACATTGTCACGTCATAATTATCTAAACATCGAGATATGCGTAACCTGCGATGGCATTGGTTACCGGCGATCATTTTTCAACTGTGTTTTGCTTGAAATTGAGATGGAAATGAGCTAGTGGTGGAGCGTAATCTGGCCCCGACCCGCAAGGAGGAAGTTGGTGGGGGAAGGGGTGAAGTAGACAGATGTAGGATACTAGGATCAGACCTCACCTTCGCGCAACCCAGTTGCGGGCGGGAGGGGGGTGCAGGGGGAAGGGATGAAGGGGGACAGGTTGTGTCGTGTCGGGCTGCCCCGGTGTAAGGGAGGGAGGGGTGAGAGGGGCGACCTTACCTGCGTTTAGTCGGAAGGAGATGGGGCAGGACTGGGTAAGATGGCTGTGGAATTTGAACACAGACACCAGACCGCAAAATGTTTTAAGTTTTTAATCAATCATATGTGAGGATTGAGGAACGTTAATGTAACCGTCACATGCAAGCCAGAATACGGCGGTGTCAGGTTTTATCTCTTCGTTTTACAAATACAGCTTACTTACTAAGAGGATGCAGTCGGCCGGTTGCAAACGCACCTGGTCTGCACTCATTACAATTACAGAGATGTCATCACTCCCGCTGCGTCATAAACGAATACGCATTCCAGTGTCGTAGTTCTCGCCACCAGAAGGACCGCTTAACGGTCAAAGGGAAGCAACCAGTGAAAAGAAAATTGTGAGCTAGTACATACAGGAATTGTTTCCCATTGATTTCGGTCTATAGTTTTCACGATTATGTTCCTTCAACCATAAATTTTGCAACACTTCATCTTCTCTCTCTCTCTCACAGATAAACAGACAGACAGACGGACACACACACACACACACCCACTTCGTCATTTTTTCTCTCTCCATCTCTCTTTCTGTGATCGTCTCTCTCATTCTCTCTGTTTTTCTTTCTCTCTCCCTCGTTCTCTCCTTCTTCCTCCCTCTCGTTCTTGTTCACTCTCTCTCTCTCTCTTTCTCTCTCTCTCTCTAACACACACACACACACACACACACACACACACACACACACACACACGCACACATACACACCTGCACACACTTCCTCACTATTTCTCTCATCTTCTTTCTCTGGTATAGTGGTGGTGGTTGCGGTGGTGGTGGTGGTGGTGGTACTGCTGATGCTGATGATGATCTAAAAGTAATGATATTCATATTCTCAAAGAAAAACAGCAACGTTGAACACACAAATAATCACAAAAAAAAAAAACAACAGACAAAACAAGACAGGAGTAGAAAACAAGCCAAGGGAAACAGCCAGTAAAATGATAATTGTAAGCTAGACCCTAGTGCTTTCATGATTTGTCTCCTCTTTAATATGACCTTCAATTTTCACGATTATGTCCATTCGACCATAAATTTTGCGCTACTTCATTCCGCCCTCCCCCTCTTTCTCTTTTTATCTCTTTCTGTCTGTCTGTCTGTCTGTTTGTCTGTCTCTCTGTGTCTGTCTGTGTGTGTCTCTCTCTCTTTCTCTCTGATTTTTAAGATTATGTCCTTAGGATCACACGGAATTTCATTGTTGCCAAATTATAAGTAATAGGACCAACTTATCAACCACCTTATTTGTGCTTGTATCTGCATGCATGTGTATGCGCGTGTGTGCTCGTGTGCGTTTGTGTGTGTGTGTGAGTGAGTGTGTGTGTGTGTGTGTGTGTGTGTGTGTGTGTGTGTGTGTGTGCATGCATGGGTGTGCGCATAAGCGCGTGCGTGCGTGTGCTCGCGTGCGAGTGTGTGCGTGTGTGCGAGTGTGCATCTGTGCAAGCATGCCTGCGTATGTGCTTATGTGTGCACCTTTTTTTTTTCATTTTTGTTTTTTTTTCATTCTCTTGTTCTTTACCATGTCGTGTATCCATGAGGTCAGCAGTGACGTTGTTAAGGGGATGTGCTACCCATTCCCAAAAGTTATAAAGCAGATTACTTGGTGTGCAACTTGACACCATAAATGCTTTGATATTTTTACATAAAATTGCACACCAAAGTGCCTAATGGTACATGTTCCTCCAGTAAGGATGATGATCTTAGGACAACTGTCATTTGCAGTAGCATTGGTTTTTTTTACACCAGATTTCACCCATGTCTTTTAGAAACCTTGATGCATGACTCTACCAAGCCTTTTCTGGAATTTCTCTCTTGATGAATAATTATGAGGAATTAATAATACTCTTTGGTATAAACTAGAATATCTTTGTGCCTAGACATAAACTGTAGAAAAGCTGTGGTAGGGACATGCATGAAGGTATCTAAAAATCATGGGTGAAATCTGGTGTCAAACAACTGNGATAGGAATAAATTGTAGCTAAATTGGTGTAAAAAAACCCCGTAAAAATGAAGGTAGTAATAAATGGGAGACAAATCACGGATGCACTAATTCACGATTGTCATTTCACTGGTTGTTTCCCTTCGACTGTTTGCTGCACCTAGCCTAACGTGTGGAATTTTCTCGGACTGTCCCCAATGACACCACTAGTGTATCGTCGTTACTGGTTCACTCTGAGAGGATCACCACCACTGCATCAGCAATGACAACAGCAGCAGATGCAGCACCAGAGTCACCACCACCACAACCACCATCACTATCTACGATCACTATTAATATCACCACCACCACCACCATCATCACCATTACCACCATAACACCATAACAGATCACCCCAACTGTGTCATGAGTGATAACCAGCACATCATCATCATCATAACCTTTATCATTAACACCATCCTTAATACAGACAACGGACGCGCATGCAAGAGCACACGCACTCACACACAGACACGCATGCACGTACGCAAACGTACACACATTCGCACGCTCACATGTAAAATACGCACACATGTGCACACGCACATACGTGCAGACGCCCACACATGCACATTTAAACTCGCACACACGCGCCTACACGCAGACACACACAATACAGTATTAGTGGTTGAGGTCTACCCCAATACCCATGACTTGGATGAAACGAAATTCCGTGTGATCTTAGGAACACAATCAAGAGAATGAGAAGGAGAGTGAAAGACACAAAAAGAGAAAGAGACAGATAGGCAGACAGAGAGAGAGGGGGGGGATGAATTGGTGGAAAATTTGTGGTCAAAGGGAACGTAAGCGTTAAAAATGACGGTGGTAATAAATGGGAGACAAATCATGGATGCACTAGCTATGGTTGTTATTTCATTGGTTGCTTCCCTTCGACCTTTGCTGCTCCTGTTTTGCTTAAACTTAAAGGTTTTTTTTCATATTCCATTGTTTCTGTTGACTGTCATCAGTTATCACTAGCAGCACCTTCACCACCACCAACATCGTGAAAAATTACGGTCGTGATATATGAGAGATATATGAGATGCACTAGCTCACAATTGTCATTTCATTAGTTGTTTCCCTTTGATCGTTTTTACACGCGTGCTTCATCGTTGTTATTTCTTTAAAAGTATATCACCACCGTTACAGCAGCAATAATAATTTGGTACCGACCCGTAAGGAGGAAGTTGGTGGGGGAAGGGGTGAAGGGGATAGACGTAGGATCTGGCCTAACTTTCGCGCCACCCAGTCGCAGGCGGGTGGGATGAAGGGAGGACAGGTTGTGTTGTGTCGGGCCGCCCACGACTTAAGGGATGGGGATAAGAGGGGCGACATTATCTGTGTTTAGTCGGGAGAAGGTGGGACAGAACTAAGTAAGATGGCTATGGAATTTGAACAGACAGCAAAATGTTTTAAGTTGTGAGGAATCATACCTGAGGATTAAAGAACGTTAATGTAACTGTCACGTGCAAGCCAGAATAGGCCGGTGTCAGGCTTTATCTCTTCATTTTACAAAATATAACTTGCTTATTAAGAGGATACGGTCGGCCGATTGCAAACGCACCTGGCCTGAACTCATCACAGAGATCTCATCACCCCAACTGCGTCATGAGTGATAAGCAAATCCGCCGTCCAGTGCCGTGGTTCTCTCCACCAATCCCGTCAAGCTAAGTGCGATATTGGCCTGATCGGTATAATAATATGCGAGTGGCATCGAGCTGCGTGTTTTCTGATCACGTGCTATCTCCAGTCTGTTGTGACAGGGTCGATTTCTTAAGGAAAATGCTAGTGGGACCATTCATGTTTATAGTTCATAATGAGGTTATACTTTATAAATATACTTTGTAACTTGGAATCAAGGTTTCTTTTAAAAGGTAAAGAAGGGAAAATTCGATGCACCAGGACTGTATGCTTAGTAAGGAGGAACGCGTTGCATACCGGTAGTTGATATCGAGATCTTATTGTGTTTGAGCAAAACCTTTCCTGGATGCTGTAGTTTATCTAACTGAAGATGAATGAATGACTGAACAAAAGAAGGAAAGAAGGTGGAATGCAGGGAAGGAAGGAAAGCAGGTATTTAAAAGACAATATGACATTCAGCTAAAAGAGAAAGAGGGAAGGGACAATTAAATCCATCATTTCAAGTCACAGAAGATCAAAGTTACAAAATGATCAGTTGATTACCCCTTCTGATTCTCTAATTCCACACCTAAAATTTCATAGATTTACAATTCAACTGAAGAAAAAAAAAACATACTATAATGGGGGAAAAGCTTTCAACACAATGCGCTTGAGATATACGGTTCCTGGGGTCGAATTAACGACACACACGACAAAAGGATGATAAAGATGATACTGGAATAATAATAAAATATAAACTGTGTGACTGAACGTCACTGTACTATACACACAGGATTGTAAGCCTATTTTGAAGATTTCTCTCTAAAACAGCCTGTGCACTTCAGAAAATTGTTCATTTCCTTGTGAAGAAGCAGGTTTAAAAAAAAAAAGAAGGTATTAAAATATATGGCCATTGATACCAAAACGAACAAAGGCTGCTGTTTTGAGACTTGAACACAAATAAAGTAGATATTAAAAGGATATCACTCAAAAGACAACCGTGATAACTTGTGTGAAAAATACTAGTAGACTTTTTGCACGCTTGTTTCGTTTATTGGATAACCAAGAAACTGAAACCTGAAAGTAACTAGTTACTTTTCAAAGTAAAGTAATTGTAACAGTTACTTTGCTTTCAAAAAAGTAATTGTAACAAGGACTTATTTTTCAGATAAGTAAAGTAATTGTAACAATTACTATTAAAAGTAACTTTTAACAACCCTGGTTACTACACGCAGACCAAAAAAAATATTCGACTGAAATGAGAAGCTAATGAAAATGACAAGAGGTAATGGGGAGTGGAAGGCAGGGAAAAAGAAAATCCAGGTGTAAAAAAAAAAGAATAGAGACGCTAAAACTAAAAGAGAGAGAGAGGAGAGAAGAGAGAGGAGAGGAAGAGAGGGAGAAAGAAAGAAAGAAAGAAAGAGAGAGGGACACGTTTGAAGAAAGGAAAGACGAAACAGAGAGTGTGAAGCTTATGAAAATCATGCAGAAATTGGTAACAATGGAAAGAAACAGAGATAAGTGAGAAAGATAGTAATAAGATAGAGCAAAAATCACTTTTCCATTGCTGGTACATCCGGGTCCAGCATTCACATCACTCAATAACACCAAACGATAAACAATAACAAAAAGAACAGCATTCGAAATGTTCCCCTTTCAATGTAGTTTTGTTTTATTATTTCCATGTTTCAACATCTGTCATAGTCGTCTTTTGTAAAATTTTTTTTTTGCTTGTCTTTGGACACATCTACACATGACTAAAACCTGCCATCACACAAACAGAATGCATGATGATGCAGTAGACATTCAAACGCTATGTACAAGGAAGCGAGCACCAGTCCTCTCAACTCAGAAAACTGTAACAGTATTAATATCGCTTTAGACAGACACTGTTATTACAAACATCGAATCCCGTCCCGTTACAGGTATTTGCAAAGTCTAGAAGAAAATTTTTCATATAAGTTTATGCCTCTTAACTGCAGTTTTCTAACAGACAAATCACAGTGGAACCTCAATACAAAGTACTCACATAATAAATACATGTATACCTCATTATTAAGAATGAATTATTTTACATGCATGGCTCCATTCTTATTATATCCATTTATCATTCAAGTGAACCTTGATATTAAGTACACCTTATTGGTATGTATACTTTTCCCATGCTCCATGCATACTTTATAATGAGATTCCGCTGTATCTGGGTTTAAATTTGGAGATGAAATCTGATACATAATCACACCCTCCAGATAGCTGCAACATTTTCTGTGTGATTAAGCAGAGCTGAACACTAAATACGAAACAATATCAGTGAAAACATTAAGTGCAGGTCCGCACACCTCATAAACGACATGAACATATTGCTGCCTGGAAATAACATGTCGAAAGTCCTTAAGGTAATTTTTGGACTTATGACAGTATTACTCCCAGACAGTAATATGGCCTGGGCAAATTTTGATATATGACTACATTGTACTGGCAGAGTTTTGCAAAATGATCATTCATTATTTCAAAAACATTCAGTGCTCTACTCATTCTTCTATTGCCTTCTATTATACTTTAACCTGGTAAGTGCTCCACTATGTTTTACTTTCCTTCATTATACCTATACTTTACTATGAACAGTCTACAATAACGTTATTGTCTTTGTCACACTACTCACTGGGCTTTTTGACAAAGTGGCATTCAGCAAGGTATTTAGTAATTCCCAAATACACCGTTATGCCACTTTACAAATGAAAAAGCGCTCTTTCTGAATACCTAGACCTTTGGGTGACTTGATTTTATAATAACAGTGGAGGACTGTAAACACCTACAACACATTTCAGCTGAAGCTTGAATTTAGGAAAAAAAACAAAGATAAAAAATTAATGACATTGGAATATCCAACCAAAATCAAAAGCATGATGAAAGAAAAACAAAATGCAACAGGCGTGTAGTGAAATTTATGTACATGACTTACCAAACTGGCATAATGACCCCATCATTATACCTTGATTTAATACACACGTGGACAATGTGTACAACAATAATTTTAAAAAATATCAACATCAGAATCCTTTCATCCAAACAGATGTCAATGTATGAAGTATGAATATAGATGGTAGGAGATATCTTTCCAGTCAGTCCTATGTCCTTCCTCAGCCTCATCAATGCACAAAACTTTGGGTAAATGAAATTTTGTGGGTGGGATTCACCTGTTTACTCTTTGCATTCTTACATTCATGGAGTGGCCAATGAAAAACTTCAATTAATTTCAAAGCTTAAAACTTCAGAAATTACTTGGGTGCCATGATTATGTGACACCTAAAAAATTAAAACCACTTCTATCTACCACTAGCATGCCTAGTTTGCAGTTAAACACATGGCCCCATCACGTCACTTTTTGACAAGAGTGTTTAATTTTCGTGCTCTGACAGAAGTACAGCACTTAGATCAATAAACAGCTGAAGTATTTATAGAACATAGCTGTCTGTTACATATGCTCAAAATTTCATTCCAATTTTTCCTTAACTCTTGAAGTTTGGGACTCTGAATTAAGTAGTTCTTTGACCACTTGATTTTTATGTCAATTCAAGATGGGAATGCTCTTAGGAGTCAGGATAGGGAAGAGAGAGTGATACTGGCTTTGTTGTGAATAGACATCTTCCTGGTTTCAGCGAGTGGTTTAGCAACAGATGCTGAGGGATGCATTATTCGCTTTTTGAAGACCTCTCCCACCTTATCCTACCTTGTGTAAGCATCTTATTCTTATTGAACATTGTTACTGTTCACTCTCTTCTTTAACGAGAATATTCAGTTTCCCACTCTTGAATCAGTTCAACATACAAAACAGTAATGTGCTGCCACAAACACAGTATAGTATTTCTCATATGGCAAACAGATTGCTTTCTTGAAAATATGACACAAAGATCTACAGCCTTAACATTTTGTGTACCAGTCAAACAATTTTGTCCAATTTCATTTTACCTTAATGGAACATCCGCTACACTATAACAAAGTTACATCCAATAAACAGTCTCAGCACTGAAAGAATAATATAACTTGGCGAGGCTCTGATACATGAAGTGCTAAAGTAGGGAAGTGCAGTTTAGAAAGTCTGGCCACCTTGATGTGCACATGGACACATGCAAAGCTCGACATGTATATAATATCAAAAAGCATCAGACTTGCTTCATGATATACCATTTTATGCTGAACATTTGCCTCCAAAACGTGTTGTTATAGTTATAGAAAATTTCCTTAAAACTAGAACTACTGTAGTTTATAGGCCAAAGTTCCAAATACTTGGCATAAAATCTGAGAAGGTTTTGGTTAATGAGAAATCTCTTGAAGAGTCTTAACCAAAACCCTGGAAATGCAAGGTCTGCAACACACAGTAGGAAATTAGTGAGGATGCCTTACCTTAAGGCTAAGCCAGGACTCTACCTCAGGATTCATGAACATCAACAACCACAGGCAAAGGATGCTGAATATATCTAGCCAACATTTATGTACATGTTCCCTCCAATGACAGGCAACATAATACTTGGTCTCCATGGCAACTGCACAACAACATAAACAAAATCTCTCCATGGCCAGCCACTGGATTTAACAAATACGGAGAGCCCACAAGGTGAAAACTCTGTAGCATAGAACTGCACTACCATGAATTATTAGAGCACAACAGCTTTGAGGTTAAGTGGAACTAGACTAGAGCACAATAGTTTTGAGGTCCAAATTTTATTTTTTTGGCAGTCCCATAGGGTACATTAAATGGGCACATTTTTTTGGTTTTGACAGAGCACAATGTTGTTGTTTTTTTTTTGTAATAAAAGAACAATGTTTCTAGTTGGTGAAAATCCCCCAATTTCACTTCCTAGCTTGCATAAGAATTGAAAATCTCCAATCACAAAGCCCTGCCAACTCTTTTTAAGTTCAGAAAAACTTGTAATATAAATACTGCTGCAGGTTGAAGTCATCTGTGTTAACTACAACATCAATGCAGGAGCATTAACCTATAGCCAATGTAATATTACAACAAGTATCTTGCAGAGATTTGCAACAGACTCTCATATTAAAAAACATAAGCTCTTTACTTACTAGATGTACGTGAAAATGAGAGAAATTTTATGCCATTGAGATATGAACAGTGCTCACAAAAGGATTCAATTCAGCTGCTTCAATGGACAAAGCCTAACATAACACTCCTGTATGTTAAAACTCTTTCAGGGCTGAAAACCAAGCCTACAGCCGCCCATAGAAGAGCAAGCATTTCCACCCATATCAAAGAAATCCTATCAAAATAATTTGTCAAGCACTGAAATGACCACATGAAATTACAGAGGGACATCACAATGTCAAATCCCATTACTTGGAAACACCATGTTCTTGTTGTAGTGCCCAAAGACTAAAATGGTTAATTTCGCACATCAAATTCTACCTGCAAACTAGCAGTATGCCTCATTGTAAGTTTATAACCACAATTTTCTCTTACTGTTTTTGAACAACTGATTTAAATGTTTCTTTCCTAGAGAGCTTGATTACTGATTATGTTGAGTTTTGAGATATATATGGAACAGGTGTGTAAATTTTGTGTGTAAGTATGAGAATACTGTGCAAGTTTTATAAAATGCTTAGGGTCTATAATGTGGCGTGAGCACTATAAAATTGCTCTTACTCTGATTAAACTCCACATACAAAAGTCATGGACCATTCCCTGAATTTTTGAGTTCAAAATTTCCTTCTGTAGTCACATAGTTGCATTTTCATCCCAAGATGATGCCTTAACATATTGCATCATACTAAGACAAGTGCACCAGAATTCTAGGACTAGCAGAATTAACATACAACATTACTTGGGCATTTCTCTTATGATTCCACCATCAAAAAAATAGACGAGACATAACATCATCCGACATCGGTCTTAATATGAAAGAAGAATGGATATACTGTACATCTTCAGAAGTTCTAAAGAAAGATGCAATTAAAACTCTTACATGATGTCTCAGATGTTATCCAAGTGATGTTGTAACACAAACAAAAATACTGATGTGCCTCTGAAGATATTTTGCCTTAAAATTGCTCCAAAAATAAAACTGATAGATAAGCTCTATTAAGCCTTCCACAAAATGGCATTTCTATGTGACAGGTTATCCCAACAATCATAACTGACTTATGAAAACGAACTAAACAGTCATGCATTTAATTTTCGTGCTTGCACCATACATATGATTATTTACACTAAAAATTTACCATGCTCAAAGCAAAGATTTGTACACCTTTGAAACATTTCATGTCAAACAGAAAACATATCAAACCTTACCTTGAGATAAATCTGTCTGTGCTGAACAAATGTTTCATGAATTATGAATACACATATGCATATATCTAAGCGATGAAGTTGGGGTGGGTTCTGACAGACATAAATATGATTACCATTGGATGGAAGTTAGTGACAACAAATGGTGGCTCAAATCATAGTAATGAACAGCCCGTGAGAAAACAAGACTGTTTCCTGTCTGGAAATAGAAGTTGGGTGAAAAGCCCACAATGATATGTGACCTTATCTACACACCTCCTTCCTACCCAGAGTGTAAGAAGGGGAAAAAAAAATCATAATTCTCGTTAACTTTAGGCTGAACTTGTTAACGGATCTTGAATAGTAATATCTTTCTTCCTCATACCTCATGAAACAGCTTGATAAAACGCGCTATTCCCCCCCCTGTTCTTTTTGGTGAAGCATGGCAGCAGGAACCATAAAAAATACATCATGGCCACACAAATAGCACAAAGAGCGGAAGCATTTGACAATGGAAATTGCTGTTGAGAGTAATACAAACGGGGCAGGATGATGATAATAATAGATATAATCATGATGATAACAACAGCAACAACAATAACAGCAGAATTATCAAAGTTACAGTGTGTATGGTCCACAATAAATATCGCATTCACCAGTTTTGTCCTCCTTCACTGAAACATTAGCACGCGCTTCAAAAGGGAGCATGCTTATGTTCCCACAACCCACAATTCCCACATTTGAAAATCTTGCTTCATACTGCACAAACAGTAATTTTAAAATGCTGATGCAGGCTGTTGGGACAGCAGCGGTCTAGTCTGTAGTCCAAGACTAAATGAACTGGATAAGGCTAAAGTATAGTTGATCTAGAAAAGATGATTTTATTATCTTAATTTTATGATTTGAATGAAGGATGCCTTACTTGATGGCATCAGAGCCAAAACATGGCCAGTTAAGAATGTAAAACAGAGTATATGTAGTCATTATTACATGTAGTCTTATTATATTGTTCAGTGTCATGCATTATGATGAACCATGAACTCATGGAGCAATATCCAGAGACATATGACTGTGGGAACAAAGGACTGAGGGAATATAGGGCTGCCACTTTAAAGCTAGGTTCCTATTCTGTGTGTTCTAGATTTTGGATAGTCTTTTTTTATTTGTATTCAGGCAAATTTCACAGAAAAGCCAAAAGATGTTAAAACTGAAAGCTGCCAACTTGCATGTACAATGTTAAGACTTTCTATTCGTCAAAAGTGGAAGGTACTTTTATCAATCTCTTATTTACCGAGGGTGTATTATTTTTTTGGAAATGCATTTTTGCTTCAGTTATCCAAAACATCAGTGAATCAGTTTCATATCAGGATAATTTCAAAATTTACTCACTTACATTATTCCTCTTTGTTATAAAGCAATTAAAATGATTGAGTGAATTGCCGAATTACCTGCACTGTTTTCCCGATATATAGTGATTTAGTGACTAGACTTCAACTACCACGTCAACTCCATTTTGGGAGGCGGCTGCCAAAAAGGTTTTTCATTCATGTTGACTGGTCATGAAAATAACTGTATAAATGCAAATGTCCTGCTCAGTGACCCAACTAGCAAATAAATATTCCATAATTGCTGATGAAGTAGTCTGGCCTCTGTTGAGACAGTCCACCAAGATGTATAATGAACCATGAGAAGGGACACTTACAGAAAACAATTGTGAAGAGGAAACATTTGATAATTGGCTGTTTTTGGCGGAGCTTATAGCCCTCAAGAGTGATGCCTTATTCTGACTCCAAAAACCAAAAAATAATTTCCCAGGATGAAGAACATTGTCATTAAGGCTGACAAAAGGTATGTGTTTAAAAATTCATTGTTAACATGCATGTGAAATGACAATTCTCCATGATGAATATTTATTGAATTCTTGATTACGGTTATTAATACTCAATGCTGCTAAGTTTATGAAGTAAAAAATGCACAACAATTTGAAACAGAATGTGGTACAATGATCTGACCAATCCGCCCAAAAACTCTAGTGACCCAAAAAAATTGTACTCAGAAAGAAGACAAACGGATTTCCGGCAACCACATGTGGTCAAGCAAGGATCAATTTTTGCCAATGGCGGCCTTCTACTAATATTTAAAGAGGTACCAATGAATGAAGTACATAATATTATCTTTGCAGAGACTCTTGATGCTAATATGATATTCAGGAAAAATTTGATTTCATGAAAGAGGTGTACAAATGTTCAAAATGTGGAAGAGTTCTGCAGTGTACAGAAACTTTGGCAGTTAGTGGGATGTAGTTATGGTGGTTCTGCAAAGCATATACATATATGAACAACTTACTACAAGACATATCTGTGTGACATCTGTTATCTCAAAGAAGCGGGTTTACAACACGAGGTCCCTTCCCAGAGTTCATTACACCATCAGGAATAACCAATAAATATGAGTTATCATAAATGCTCAGCATTTTACAAGCCTTCACTTCTTGACCAAGAGACACTACAAAAATATGCCGGTCATTACTGTTACCTCTTATGGGTTGACCATAAAACATAACAACAAAACAACAAGTGAAATGTAGACTGAAAAGGCTGAGCACTCCGCATCTAGACAAGACCAAACATAGGCTCTTCAGGCCAAGCTGTAATCATCTTTTGTTTTACATCAGACCCATAACAAAATATTAGTTGTCATCTAGATCTATAGCCTCCTCTGGCCTGTTGCTGATTCTCTCTGCCGGCAAAGGATTATAGCCGCCACCTAATAAAGACATGGACGCACTGGGATGCATTCCAGCCCCCAAGTGGTTTCCCTGCAAAAAGACATATACAAACACCATGTGATCAATCATTCAACAGTCCACTCAAAGAAAACAATACTTGTGATTGTCTTGTCCTCAAAAGATCTGAAAGTTCTGAAAAAATTATTTTATGGCCTACAGATTTAAAAGACTGTCTAAAGACGCTATCAAATCATTTTTAATGTCATAAATTTAATTTATTCTGTTACCTTTCACATACCTTTGGCTTATGATCCATAATACCTGAAATTCTTGCTAGTGCTCTCAGATGGCCTCAGGCCATGATTAATGATGATCAAACAAGCACAAAAAAATCATCATGGTAAGGAATTTCTTTCAATTCTTTCTTCTTACAAAAAACTGCCAATTTTATTTTGCCATGATATTCCTGAGGAAATCCAACTACACTTGCGATATGAACTGATCATAAAGATTAGAAGCAAAAGCTTTGACTGACATAAATTTGCATCTCACGAGTGAAAGAGCAGCATGGCATGACAAAGGCCCTTAATCAGTACCACCAATGCACACCCAAACAAAATGATCCCAAGAAAAATTGATGCCTGGCCTGCTCCTGGGCTAAAACCATATCTGAGGTCCTTACAAGATAAATAGAACTGCCTGTTTTATCATTTATTTGTCTTATTACCTGCTAAGAAGCAGGTCAAACCAACGCCTCTAACAAATGTGTATGTTTAATGGACTGCTACAAAGTGGATGCATGTGCTCAAAACTTAATAACATAACTCGGGTGTCAGTGTCAACACATTTTTTACTACGTTTTTGGTGCAATTCCAAACTTTTCATAGATATGTAGTAGTTTGCTTTCCTTCAGGCATCCTAAGCAGCCTGTACTTTCTAGCTGTGATTTTTATATTCATCACTTTTTTATTATCAGGGATGGCAGCAGCTATTAGCAAAACTTTTGGACACTAAACTCAAAATAAGGATTACTTTTCAATACAAATACTGCTTTGTCATTTCTGCTATTTATTTGCTTGTTAAAATGTCCTTTTGTTAGATCTCATTTTCAGTTGTCCAGAAATGTTCGCTCAACTACCATCCCTATATTATGTTTACTTATTTTTACTGATGTGCAGTTCACTGACGTTTTACTAACCATACACAAGTGTTAAGGTCTTACCATCATCATCTGATTCTGCAGTGCCCTCAGCCTCTGTATCTGCAGCCATGGTGCCATGTTCTGCATGGCCTGCATAGACTGCGCCGATGACATGCCACTCTGCTCTGCATCCTGCTTGATCATGTTCAGGTAGGTCATCTCTTGCATTCTCAGCAGTTCCATCTGGAGTGGAGGGAGGATACATATACTCACGGGAAAGAAGTGTGCATACTTTAAATAAATACAAGTTACTGGGGAATACTTCGACTGAAAAGATGCTTTGCACTGTGCTCATTTATGCTTGCATCATGAGAAAAAGAAGATCGAATTGGCAACTTTCTGTTGCATTACCATGCAGTAACTGTCTGTTGGAATCATACCCACTGATGATGAGTTTTTGTGCCAGTAAATGTCAATAAAATGTTGAAAATCTTTTATATTTAACATATAACACAAAGACAAGAAACAATCTGTGGTTGATCAGTTATTTCCCTTAAAAATCTAAACAATGTTCGTGAAACTTAGGTAACAGATGAGGAGCAATCAGTAATACTTGCATGCAAAGAAATATTTTCAGTGGAGGCATTCCCGCCCAACAAAGTGTGTTCATTTAAATATGCACAAATATCTCCCCTGAGTATACACTATACAGGATGTCTCAAAAAACTTGTAAAGCTTTAAAGCTCATTTTCAGAATAACTTTCATCACACCTAAGAAAATTCTCCAAAGCCTGAATTGAGTCAAATGTATTCACAGATTTGTTTGGTATAAAAAATAACAACACTGATGCAAAATTGTCATCAGGGTTAAAATAATTTAAAAGCCAATTGAAATTTAAAGTTTGTCAAAATGACACTCTAATTTTTAAAAAATCAACTTATCAGAATGGCAGACATATTTCATGGTTTAAACAGATGGTAGAACAGAATCTGTAAATTGATCATTATGTTCATGCCCGTTTCCACTCTTCACAAGGGTTCCCATATAGAGTGGCAGAATTTCCCACTTTTCAAAATGTTAAGAATTTTGCATATATTACATGCTACATCTTCTCGAAACAACTGTTAAGTTTCTTTGAAACATCCTATGAATTAGGTCATACAGAACTATATTTTAAGGCAGGACATGTGAAGAAACCACAAACACGAAAGATGCAATTAAATATCTAGATCAGATTAGCCCAGCTAATATCCATGTGGCCTACGGGATTGGTCTTTTGTGACCCAGTGTATATCGTAAAATACTACACTACATCATTCTGAGTGGGGCTTTCACATTGACATTGTTTTCTGAGGTAAAAGCTGTTGATAAGAAAAATGAACCCCTTACTACTGTTTCTTGGACAGCCTTCCTGCTTTAGAAAGTCCATTATGCAATCAGGAATTTATTTTGAACCCTATCAAAATGTCGATCTGAGATTTGAAACTGCATACCAAATTTAAATCCTCTTTCTCTTCATCTTATAACCCCTACCATGTGTCAGACCTGGACCCCATAACGTGCTGATAAACATGCTTTATTGCATCACAAAAACAACTGACACCCATGATACAGTATTAATCACTGTGAACAATTAGTTAAAACAGCAAAGGTAATTAAGAACACATGAACTCAACCCTTACTAAGTGTCTGTATATAGTACTTAAAGTAAGTGGAAGATTTAACTAACCAGTCTACCAAACCCTAGCAAAGGTAATGTACATGAGGGTTCTGCTCTAGCAATGAAGTATTCTGGCACGTCTAACAAATCATCACAGGCAGTTTGACTATGTCATTTAAGTGGGTTTTTCAGGAGAGGGGATATAAACTATTAGACAATGCAAAGAAAACAACAACACCAATTTCAAGCATTGGTGTTGTTTTGTAAGCAAAAACTGTGATTTACTTGCGACGTTTGTAGGAAGTATTGGGTTGTAGCATGCACAAAATTAGCCCAGTTTGCAAACTGCCTTTATCTGAGACAGGCAATCTCCCTGTCACTGCAACAAAATATGTTTTAATCATTTTATTCCTCCCATTACTGACCCTCCTCATTTCCTCTTGCTTCAGTTGCACTTGTCTCCTCAAGGCTTGCTGTACATGGAGATGGAAGAGGTCCTCAGATATGTCAGGCAGCTGAAATCAAGCCCAAAATAAGAATCATGAAAACTGTGACACTTGTCATATAACCTTTCTTTCTGGCTAAGTTGCATTCACATGCATTTATCAAAACATTCTCTTATCTCATTCCCAAGGTCTGTGATAAATTTGATTCTCTCACAGCCACCAGGCCACAGGAAAATTAGAATCACCATACAATACTGTACGTCTACCTTTCTGATCATTCGACGAAAATATCAACACACCATTTGCTTGCGTCTCTCTCCTTCATTTTAGCAGCCTTCTAAGTCTTGTTGATTGGTTTTGTTTGAACATGGCCCCAGAAAAAATGCATAGTAGGTTTGGCATGAGTAGCTTAGGTTTGATAAGAATGCTTAAGGAGGCAACTCAAGTGCAGCTAAGGATAATTTGATAAAACATGTTAAGAACATACCTTCAGCTTAGTGACAGGATTTGAAATACTTGTCATAATATATGCTCATTAATCATGAAAGATTACATTATGAAATTTTACCAAAGGATAACTCGTATCCTAAACGGGTATAAAATTACAACTGACCCATTTTCCAAAAGTGCAAAGGCATTCATGACTTTGGATATTCTCCTTGCAAATTTAATTATTCTGCAATAATTCCTTGAGAAATTACAATATTCTGTTTGTCTCAAAGAAATTTATTTTTTAAAAAAATCAAGAAAAATGTGTTCCCTTCGAACATGAGACACGAACATGAGACACTACTCACCTGCTGTCTTAGGGCTTGAACAGTGGCTGTAATTTGCTCTCTACTCAGGATCTGTGCAGCAGCCATCATAGGCCAGCTGGCTGTTCTCTCCATGCCTGGTCCTAAGGAAACATGAGTAACGTATTTCACTTAAACTACTCAAGCAGATGAAAGTGCCAGGGGATACTTGTTAGGCAAATCTTTTTTTCAATATGCATTCTGAATGAATGGAATTTCTGCAAACTTTAGTGTGGTAAATACCCAATTTGTATCAAAGCTGGCTAAATGCAGCAAAGTTAACTGCACCTTGCATGCGTGGGGCTGAAACCAATATGAAAATGAGCTGTTTTTCTGATTTAATACTTAGGTTTCGGTAAATTTTTGGCATTCTGCCATCCTGTGTTACATGAAAACAAAGGACAATAACTCTGGGCCTTCGCCAAGGTGAAGAAAACGGTTAAACAAGGCACAGATCTGGGTGCATGGTGAATGTGAGGTATAGTATAAAATTCATCATCTTTTTATCAGCAACTCGTACCTCTGACAATAATGCCCTTCTTCTCCTGCTCATACTCTTCCCAAGCCGCCTTCTTCTCCTCTTCTGTCAGGGTCTGCTCCACCTGATTCTCCAGCAAGGAGTCATGCTCATGGAAAGACACAACACAATGCTTGTTGCTGGTCAAGATTTCCGCCAAAAGGGGATCCTGTGAACACATATAAGGAATCCTTATTTTAACAGGCATACACTGTAATGCTGTTGTATTATCTTCGAAATGCTACTGCTCATAAGGCCGATGGCTAGTGAATATGATCTAATCTGTACTATCGAACCAGATCATACTCTGGAAAACCTCTTCACAATACCTTTAGTTTGTCAAGTAAGCCTAGCTCTGCTTTTTTCAATCCCATGTACTAAAATAGGGTAGCACTGCCTTAACACAAACAATGATGCTTAGGACACCTAAAAACAGCATCATCACTTTTATCAAAATCTCTACTGCAAAACATCATGTTATTATCTGATGAACATTTTTATTTAATAAATCTGTCTGTGATTTCTTTCTAAACTCCACTATTCTAAAGAAAATGAAACTTTTACAGAAGAATGATTCAACATAGAATGTAGCCTACCAATAAGCCAGGTGCACAAAGAAAACATCTATCAAGGTGTCTGTCTATGGAATTTATTCTGTATTTTTACCTTTGCAGCTATTAGAATTATATCAAGAGTAACTAAGTCAGATATGACACTGGAGCTAGCTACAAATGCTTGTTGGAATACAATTTTAGGTTGCTGGCTGGTAGATAACTATAAGTGCTTATTCAGACTTGAAAGTGTGGAAGCCACAGCCTACCTTAGGCAAAGCCAAAGTTGGCTTCTCAGTCCCATCATCCCACCGGTCAGGCTTGAAGTTGTAGAGTTCCTTTAGGTCATTAGCTGAGAAATGCCTCTCAATCTGATGCTCATCCACCACCCGCTGGGACAGGGACAGTTTGGTCACCTGCCTTTCATAGATCTTTTCTTCCATGGTCCCCTGAAACATACCATCAAAGACAGTTTTGCAAAAATTCAGGCTCCCAATGGAAAATGCTAAAAAAGAACAATGGTGAGAGTCAATGGGAGAAGTTGAAGATGGAAAAAAATTGAACCGAACTAAATTGTATAAACTTCGCCAACCTGTTTGGGTACTTGTGTCTAAGTAATCTGAAATCTTTATTTTAGTGCTTTGCTCTCATATGCAAAACAAAATAGTTCCATTTGTGAAGAGATTGATCAGACTGATCACATTTTAATAACTGCATACATTGTGGCAGATTGGAAGTATTGATTGTTTTCCTCTCTCCCTTTGTTTTACTCGTCTCTTTTCTTTTGTTCGGATAAAACTGTCAGAATGTGAGAGAGTTCTCAAACAACAGTTGCTTCCATATATCATGGATGAATAAAGACAAAAAGTTATATCTAAATCTTATTTTGTCCTATCATGAAATTTCAAGATGTTACCCATTCAAAGATAAATCTCCCTGACCTCTTACCCTCACCCCCTTCTTTTTCAAATACCATATTCAAATGAACTTTCTACACTTCGTATCAAACACAACAATCTCCACTTGAAATCCAAGGAATTTTCACCTCACGCCAGAAACTGCTGAAAATAATGAAAGTATGAAGGTGTTGAGATTTAATGGAGTTCTACTCCTTAAAAATGGAATAATACTACCTTCAATAACAATTAAAATTATTTTGAAGTGATGAATTATAGTTTTGTTGCTCAAAATTTCAAAGAAAACATCTCCTTGCCAGATAGACAGGGTCTCCATTTAAAGCCAACTACACAATAAGTTCTCACCTGAGCCAAGAATCTGTAAATATAACAAGGCTTGGTCTGGCCAAAACGGTACACCCTGAAGATGGACTGCACATCATGAGAAGGATTCCATGATGCATCAAAGATGATGACACGATTTGCAGCAACTAGATTGATTCCCAAACCCCCTGCTCTGGTTGAGATCAGAAATAGGCGTGCTCTACAAAGGAGAATTATGTTGGAATTAGTACTTGCCAACCATGGGACTACATAATCAAAGCAGATGTTTAACGTGATTCTTTCCTACTTTGAAGAGGCAGGCTAGAAATTCCTGACATTTTTGTAAGTCAAATGGCATAGTTTGGCTACTAAGAGGAACTTTGGAAAATGATGTGCCAACATTGTGATTTATCAATTCTGTATTGTAAACAGTTAAGTAAATATCAAGGATCTAAAATTAATTCAGACTATCTGCTTCAACCTGGTGAATGTGACTTCCATTTCTTGATAAGTGGGCAAAACAATTCACTTTCAGTTAACTGCCAGAGGGTTAAAAAAAAGTAAAACATCTTTCCATTATTTGTTAATTCAACTTGTGATTCATATTGTGTTAAGAAACAGGGATGGAATTTTGGATAATTCTAATTTTGCAGCATTTCAGCAGCTTTGGGAAAGAATCCCTGTCCACTGTCCCACTTAATTATTGTTTCAGTGCCTTTCTCAATTTTTCAGAATGGACACACCTTCTCTTCTCTCTCCCCCCTGTATCCCCATCGTCTCTATTCCCATCAATCCTCTCACTATTTCAAGTTTTCAAGCCTTCCTCCTCATCACTGACTGACTATTCATAAATTGCCATTATTTAGGGCAAAGCTGGCATTTTACCCATGTAGAGGGAAAGATTAATATGACTTTGCATACCTGTAGTTGTCCAGATCATTGAATGCAGCAGCCCACATCTGTCTGTTTTGGGCACTTGTGGAACCATCCATTCTATAGTAGTCCAAGTTCTTGGTCCAGCTGCGGCCAAAGGATTCCTTCTGTTCCTCCTCCTCTGGCATATTCTCACACTCTTGTTGAAACTTAGAGTCTACCACCTCCAAAAAGCTTTCAATGATGTTCAAAGACAAAATACTCTGACTAAAGATGAGACTGAAGAAAAGGAGGAAATCATTAAATAATGCTTAGTGAATAACCAAGGTGAACACATTTTTAACTAGAGGAGTGCTTAGTACAGAGACATCTTTAGTAATGCTTGCACGCCAGAGTAAATACCATCTTGATGCCTTGAGTTTTAGGTGATTTCGTCTTGAACACATTCCCGTTTAACTATTTTTCTGCCCATGTGCAGTCTAACCTAGCAAAGAGGAACACAACTGTATCAATGAAAAGAGGTGTGAAATTCCTCTGCAAAAGAAAGGGGGACAACTGTATACATTGGAAATTACATGGGAATTACCAAGTATAGGTCACATTTAGGTGTGAAATGGCATATTTTGGGTGAATTGGGAAAACAGCGCAGCTGACCACTGACTTCGCACAGCTTTAACTTATTGGTGTGAAAAGGCCAGAGACATGACTCTTAGCAGTCAAAAGGAAAATTTGCAGACTTAAGTTTATCATTGCAAGCTACGGAGACTCAAATTAAAAGCAAGAGGTGCAAAGGAGAAATGTGGGCAAAACTATCTAACTTGTGAAAGTGCATTCTAAGGGGTAGACTGCAGCTTAAAGCCACGGGGATGTTCAGAATTCTGCCTCATTTATTCTCTTCATTATTCATTGTATTGCACTGTGTACATCCACATTTGCTTTGGTATAAAGGCATGGGTGTATAAAAGAGAAGAAGCACAATGGCAACAAAAAGGCATACAGGGCACAGATCTAGATCTACACATCAAATGCATGAAAACACAGTTCGCAATCTCGCCTCCCGCACAACACAAACAATAACAACTCAGGCAATACACTTGTCTGCCATTGTCATTTGCCCTTTCTCATGTTTGACCTTTTGTGCAATGACAGACACACGTCAGTGGTAATAACAAAATAATACTTAAAATAATGATTGAATTCTTTTGCGGTCCGAAATCACAGTATTGAAACAAAATCCCCACTGGGTTTTGCGATCAATGGAGGCCACCATTTTACTGCCTGCCGAAGTGGGTGCTATGGCAACCATCCAACCAACAAGCACACAGCTTGGAAAAAGCAGACTGTTCAACTTTATCTGCTTGCGAACTCTATGCTGATTTACATCAAATGCTGTAATGACATTATACTGGTAAAAACATTAAGCCAGACAACTTGTTTTCATTTAAAAGGCACCAAAACATATTAATTTGATAAATATTCCTGAGAGTTTCTAGATCTGAAGGAAATCCTTGCAGATGGATCTTTATCCCAGCTGTACTCACACTTTGTCTCCAATCTCCTCACACATCCTGAGAATCTCAAACAGCAGGTAAAGCTTGTTGCTCAGCTCCATCTTGAGTTTATCGTCCTCAGTTACAAACTGGGCCCACCACTCTTTGGTAACTGACCTATCAGGTTCAGGAAGCAGCATATCAGGGTCATCAGCTTTACCTGATCGTGTTTTGGATTTCCACTCTGCAATTACTTCTTCAGGGTCACTCTCCTCTCCTGCTTCCCGTCTGCAAAAATACAGCAATGCCTCATAAACCATGAGATGATATTCTGCCCTTTTTCAGTCCGTTTTGTGGCCCGATTTCGCAAGGGCGTCACCATTTTCTAAAAACCACAGATAAAGACTCAAAAAGCTTCTACACAACACTTCATCTAGTGAAGCGATCATGTCATCTAAAATGACCATTTCTTCCAAACTTTCCATAACTCTAAATCCATTATCACTACCAGACTTCCTTCTCTGCCTTTGTTTAAAGAAATGAAAGAACTTTTCAACCATTCAGATGCCTTAATTTTTTTATTCATGAGCAGATTTTCATGATATCAAAAGGGTATTTCTTTGAATCATTAGCTCAATCCCAAGAAGACTTCTTGTTTTCAAAGTGCACAAATGTTTTTTGTTTGAATTGCTAAAAAATCCAGTAGGTTTTCATAGCTACTACTAACTACAAGCGATGCCTCTGCTCTGGCATGCAGGTTACATACTTAATATGTTAACCTTGATTACATCAAAGTACATCAAATGAAAAAAATGGCAGAAGCATGATAAACATTCTAGAATTTCTTTTAGAAGTATTCAAAGAAAAGCATGACAGAACCAGTGACATAATGCTAAAGTTTAATGCTTATATACACTAGACAGTGTCACAGATGCGCACAACCTGACTAGAAGTCTGTGGATTTGACTGATGTTCCCAGTAGTACATATAGATATATATAGAGAAAAATGAACATCCTAGGAGCTGCTTGTAAGTACAAGCTGTTTTAAAACAGCCCATTGGGAAGAACTCAGAACTGGAACTTACCTGGCTTTAGCTCTCGTCCTCCTTGTTCCCTTCTGAGAGCTAGCTCGAGGAGAGCCAGCTCGAGGAGAACTGGTCCCTTCCCCACCACTATCACTGAAATTCTTCTCCTCCTCACTAGATGATTCTGAGCTGGAGAAGGACCTCTCCACATCTGACTCATCGTCAATGAAGGAATCTTCATCATCATACTTCATCTAAAGGATTAATGGCAATAAATGACAACAAAAGTTGAACAGTCTTGTTTCAGAGTAAACTTGTGATTTCACAGTGTTACAAAAGTCAACTTCACATACATTGAAAAAAAACCAAAACAAAAACAAACTGCTATTAGAAACAATTGTGATTATTCAGTAACTTTGATCAAACAAAAATGCAGTATACTGATTTACAAAGATGCTCTGAGTAAGGAGAGTTGACAATGTTACACTAAATAGCAGTACCACTTCAAATTAAAATTCTTTGCACACGCATTTATGAATCTAAGCTGGTGGAAATGGGAGTCCATGAATCATACAACCAAATGTTGAAAACTTACAGCTTACTCTGTATAATCGAATAATTTCCATATGGCGAATGCTATATTTCTATCCAAAAGTCGATAAATAATTGCAAATTTCTCCAACCTCTCAATGGATTACGCCTGTAACATGAAGTTTAATCAACAATACAACGCCTTATGAATGTTGCATAATGACATTCCCTGACAATGAAAATGCAGTCCGGCTTTACCAGTAAACACATCCCATATTAGGGACTCCACACTGAATCAACAATAAATTTTGACGTGACTTCCAGGACTACTGCAACAATTCAAGATTAAAAGATGACGACATAATTTTTCATCTGCTGCTGTTGCCCCTAAATACGAAAATTTCTACACGACATGATCTCTAGCCCATAATACTGGCAGAAAAAAACATCAACTGACTGCAAAATTGGTAAACACCATAACTAATGTACGTGCGGCTTGGCAAAAGTGAAGTTGTTTCATCACTCTTTCTGTTTGCTTGTCAAATAAAATATACATTTCCAGAATTTTATTTTTGTTTTCTGAACATCTTTGGTTTTCCACCATGCCTATACTTGTTTTCACTATGGTAAATGTAACCACTTCAAATATCTTATTCGCTCACCTTCTGCTCATCTCTGATTTCAGCCAACTTCAAAACCCATGGGTGAGTCCAGATCTTCATGAGATTCTGATAGTCTGTGAACAGCCTTGCCCCCTTGTTGGTGTATATACCGTCCACCCCTTGACCTGTGAGCTCCAAGTACTTTTCATACAGCTCAATCTGTATGTTGGTCAGCCGTACAGAGATGACATACTCTTGTTTCGGAGGCAGGAACTTGGTCAAAGCTGAATAGTCTCTCCTCTGTTGGAGAATCACATACAGTGGAAGTGATAATGAACTCAAAGAATATCTGCTGGGAATTTGTCAATTTGCCATGCCTGTGGACAAGTATCTGCACATTTTTCTGAGACCATACTAGATCTGCACTGGTAGCAATGGCCTGCAATTTTTAGCATCAGCCACAATTATTTCATCTACCCATCTCTATCTGTGAACTTTTCAACCCAACCTACCTTCCCATTAATGAAGGTAACAAAATTCTTCAGCTGCTTTTGGAATAAAGCACTACGTCTTATTTTCCATTAGTGTGCCTAGTCATGTGTCTCAACTGTGTGACAAAAACACCTATACTGTTTCATGAAAATGATGAGCAATGGACTTCACAAACTTCAATGGCAAAGTTGTGATTTTGAGTTTGTTAGGGATGCAGTTCATTGGTAAAAATTGGGGAATTCAACCTACAGTGCCCTGACTAAAGATTTTTGAGGTACATAAAGTTACAGGTTATGAGGTCCCAAGGCTGTGATCTCTTTGTGAGCAAAGTCTTTATTCACCTGAACACAACCTGCCAGCATCTCATGCAGCACGTGTGCCCTGGCCTTCATCAGCTTGACGTCCCGAGGGGTGCTGTCTGTACACTGACCATTCTGTATAGGACTGATGAAACGGTTGTTGAACTCTCTCCTTGTACCCAGCAGATTAGGCTTCACAAAATTCACCATGCAGTGATCTGGACATCCAAGGAAAACAAAAGTAGTTGCTTGAAACAAAACCATAAAGTGGGTTTCATGAAGTCTATAGTAATATTCCAATAAATGTAAAATGTAATGAAAACTACTCTATTCAGTTCAGGCAGAACAAAGTTATAGTCTATACAAATGTGATAGGCTGTCCAAGAAATAATTTGGTCTGATGCAAGCCACTGCAATTCCAACTTACATCATTTCTAATGTAACATAACCTTGTTTGTTCAGGACTCAAGCCCAAAACATTAAAATAATGGCTGTCAGGTTGATGCAGCTATGGGAAATAGGCTGCTAATGCTTTCTATGTTTGTAATGGCTTGTGCTGAATGATAACCTAGGCCAAATGAATGGATACATATTAAAAGAGTACCAATTGTTAGTCTTCTCCTTTGCCTTGTGCACATGGATCAAAGAGTGAAACTCAAGATGTAGTTTGTTTCACTTAAGACTTAACAACACTAATAAATATAGTTATCACTTCATACTACCTAACTGCTTCATATTCCCAAAATAACACTAAAAAAAACCCCAACCTCTGGAGAGTGAGCATTCATACACCTACAATCTCTCTTTTGAGTCTGAATCTTTATTTCCAGAAGACAGCTTAAGACACACTTCCTTTCTCTGACAGTCAGGTTAGTAAGAGTGTTTTTGTTTTTGCCATGGGAAATGAATGAATCATTATTGTACATGAACCTCATTGAAGATTGTGCTACTGAATAGTAAAACCTCAATATTAAATACTCATTTATAAAGAATATCTTTTAATTCAGTATGAATCTCACTTGCAAATTCATTATTATGGTGTATTTCATAATTCAGGTGGACACCTCAATATTAAGTTTAGCTTTTTCATGCACCGAAGCATATTCTAAGTCGAGGCTCTAATGTATGTGTAGAGCATCTTGAGAGATGAGCTCTGGATAAATGTTTAATAACTGTGGGCACTCACATTCATTGAGATTATTTTGTAGAGGGGTTCCAGTGAGAACAACTCTTCTCTTGGTCTTCATTTGGTTCATGGCTTTAGATATGGCTGAGGCTTCATTCTTCAATATGTGTCCCTCATCACAGATCACCAAGTCAGGTCCTGTCATGAAATGAAAGATTTGTCCCAGCGATAACAAAATTCACAAATAAATACACAATACTGGAATAATTATGGAATCAAAATGTAGCACAGTAAAAGAAAAGGTCCAGTGCCAACCCAGTCACATAATTGTGCGGAAAAACATTCTAGATGGCAGAAATCACAAACAGAGAAATGCAGAGAACTTTAAACACTTGAAAAAATGTCCTGGAAACTATCATCTCTGCAAGTAAATTAAGTTGACACCTTAACAATTTTCTGGAAGTCATTATCTTTGCAAGTAATTAGAGGAACTTCTAACATTTGAGAAATTTCTGGAAGTTGTTATCTCTGCAAGTAATTAAAGGAAGAGCATACTGTACCTGGATCCACAAGTGTGTCCTGAAATATCTTCTTCTGTTTCTTGTTCTTGCACCTATTTCCCATCGTCAGATTACGATACATCTCATAGCCCATGATCATGATACCACCTTCCTCATGCCACTCCTTCAGGCAATCTGCACGAGCAATATTCTGTTTGCAGCTGGCTAGCTCCCACACCTGTTTCAAATATATTGGGGATGAAAATGGCACATAATGAAACTAGTGGGAAGTTGCTGAAACCGGGCAGGAACAACAACAGTTACTGTGAAATGAAACACCATTAATTCAACCTGAATACTGTCAACACTGGAAAGCTCAAGTCCTGCGGATATCACAGTAGTGGACAAAAGTAGGAGATTTATGTCCCCGGATAATGAACATCTCTTGCTCTTCTACATTTTGCATCTGTTTCTGATAGGTGGCATGGTGGCATAACTAATTTTGCATTGTTCATGCTGTTTCACCAATGACACAAATCGAGCATACTCTAAAATGCTTATTGTCAATGATAAGGGAAATGTGATTTTGGAAACTCAACTTTTGCACCGATAAGAAATTGCAACACTGATGAAAATACATTTATTCTATTATCTGAAAACTGTTGCAATTATGCAGCACTTACATCCAGGTCATAATGATACAACCCATTGTAGGTATCATTTCCCCCTTGCCATAAAATTGGGATGGAAACTTGTACATTCTGAAGGTGGATTTTTTAGTTGTTTTCCAAACTCTTTCCAGTTTCAGCTCAGGGAATAGGGTGGGATCAGCAAACATTCAGAGAATTATTTGGTGGGATTTTGATATTTAAGGGCAAATCGTGCAATCTGGAGAAAACACTTATTATGTGGGAATTGCCACTAAGTTAACTGCTATTAGGCAGAGTCGACAGATATCCTATCTTACCTCCAGCTGATCTTCCTCATCCAACCACATGCTCCACTCATTCTTCCAGTTGAGTACTGTGTTCAGAGGGCTGACCACCAGACAGGTCTTATGTTTCAAGAGATTCTGATGTGTCAGCACTGTGTGGACAAAAGCTATCACCTGAAACGAAGTGATGAGATTTTGTTCTTTAGACAAAGTTGATAATACGAAAAAGTAGAATAAATAAGTCATATCACAAATGTTAAGCACACAAATTTATTTGCAGTTCTACCATGGGTGAATCATCAGAATTTTTGTTTTCAGCTTCTTCTTAAATTTCCACTGCTGTTTATAGGCTATTACCTAAGAAAAGGCTGAAAAAGGCATTTATCGGACACTTTGTCAATCAATACAAAATGACTACTTGATTAAAAGAAATGTCACTTGAATTTTTTCTGAAGGACTCTGTGGGCTCAGCAGCATAACAGCTGATATATATGAGGAATGATTCTGAAACAGAATCTTCCCAATCTACTAAGTCTAACAATAAGTGAGAGCCACATAAATGTCACCTGTTTTTTTACCGTATGAAAGATTTAATAATTAGGTTTATCAAACATTCTATTTTCTATTATGATATCAATATTATTACCAGGGTAACAGGAGCATTATTTCAAACCATTATCAATATTTCTTCAGGGACATAATTGGCATATACACATAGAATACTAAATTGCACACTTGCTCAAAAAAAAACAAAACAAATGCATCTCAGGCTTGGAACAGCTGAGGCCAAAACTCTCTTCTTTAGCTCCTCCCCCCCAAATGTTGATGACCACTTAACAAACTTTACTAAGCCACACAGCAGTATGCCTTCAAAAAAACACCAACAAACAAACCACAAGTTATACAGCGCCCTGAACAAGGCATTTAGGTGCAAAAAGTCCTACTCACCGACAGTGTTTTTCCTAGGCCCATGCAATGAGCCAAGATACATCCTGCACCTTCTTCTCTCTTGGACCTCTTCACACTCTCATACATGCAGTCCCACATGAACTGAACAGCTGAAAATGCATGTTTGGGGTCATGAGTAACAGCACTGAAGCACGCTCACCGTGTCCACTAATTTCTTCAGCAAAATAACTTGGGCAGCTTGAGTCCCTTTTGAAATTAGGCTTGGACTCAAAACATTACTCAAGCTGTATTTGAACTGAAGAATTTATAACCTTTTGTGGATAAAAAATCTTGGCTCTATGATTAAATGTTTCATAGTCGCTCACTTCGCATAACACTTTCTCACCAAATTTTCCCACCACCTTATATTCACAATTATTTCTTTTCTGATTCTCTCACTCTAGCCATCGGAAATCAACTGTGGAATGAAGAAATGAAGAGTTTTCCAATTTTTTTTTTTTTCTCTGTTGACCTTTGGTGATTTAGTCAGACCATGTCTGCAATGATAATTACCATTTGTTGTGAAAATAAATATGCTTTGTGCATTGCACACAAAAAAAATCTGCACAGCAAGACTGCCAGGAGGTGCGCTTTTTTCAAAAGCATGCTCAAAATGTCAAATATCGGAGAAAATCCGACATACTGACATTCCTGGACAGCTCTCAGTGACAATAGGCAACAGCTTCTCCCACTCCCTGAACATGCATGAAACACTGTACAGTTTCTCAGAGCATTTGCAGAAAACTTGTCAATATCACTACATGACACTAAGCCAAAAAGCAAAAGCTCAAGAGTGATGGGATCAATAACAACATTTCTGGAAATATAAAGACTATGAGGAAAGCATAATAAGAATACACCAAGATCCTACCTTCCACCTGGTGAGGTTTGAGCTTTCGGACAAGAGACTTGTTAACTTGGATGACAGGATCCTCACCCTCTTCTTTGCTGGCCTCTAAGATTAGCTTTGTTGTGATGGGGCAGTTCATTGGATTGTTTTCATCAGTGATTGTCTCAATGTTAAACTGAGAATGAATGAGAGAAAAATGTGAAGTTTTCAGAAATAACAGTTGGGATAGAACATTTCATGGTTATGTTTTTTTTTCTCAGATTACCTGAACCTCTTCACTGAATATTTTTTAAAATCCTAAATAAGGAACAAGACTGCGTCAATAAACAAAATGCTGTTGTAAAAAGTACAGGTTCTTTCATTTCCTTAGAAAACAATCAATGACATTGCAGATCTTCTCAGACATAAGGCAATGATGGGATTAATGCTGAAATGTGAATGAAAAGGGAAACACTACTATTTTCACAAATTTTAGCTTGAGTCAATAATGTAGGGCACTGGATTTTTGTGTGTGCATACTGGAGCCACAGATGAAGAAGGAGCAAAAAATGTGTTTTTGAACATTCAGCCAAGCTGTAAATGGGCAATTTACTGGCCTATTTTAATCACAGACTGCTAGACTGTTTAACTTTTGAACAAAATGAGGACAAATAGAAAGTGAAACATTATCTCACCTCTCTCTGTTTAGCTGCAATACGTTTCCTCCTCTTCTCCTCAGCTTTTGCTGCTGCTTTGGTGGAATCCTCCAGCTTCTTGTTCGACATGACCTTCCGAATCTGTTTTCTCTTGCCTGCTTTGCTGCTGTTAGGATCATCCTGTAGGCACAGAATACAGAATAAATATGAGCGAAAATGTACATTTGACGGACATCAATCATAGAGTATCCTCAAAAACAGAGTGAATCAATGAAATTATATTAGTTGAGGGTTGTGATTTGAAGGGCTGATGTGGGTGTGGGAGTGGTGGACTAAGAGAAGAGAAAGGATAGCAAGCAAAATTTTGGATGAGGGATAGAAACAGAAGGAGAGGAGAGAAAGGGAGAAAAGTCTGAGAGAGACAGACGGCTCTTACTCAACTTACTGCTTTCAGCGATTTCTTATTGATACACTAGCATACCTAACTTGTCAAATCAAAACACTGTGTCAAGTATGACAACATGTGAAAGGGGTAGTCCCCCTACACATATGCCAAAAATAGCACAATGCAATAACATCATCTCTCAAAACTGACATATTCATAATTCATTACATTTACTGGTTCTTTTAAAGAACTGGATTTTAATACAAATAAGTATGGGAAATCCTAACTTGAATATGAAGAATCAAATACCAAATACTGAGTTACTATGTACAATGAAGACCTGGATATAAACTAATTAGGCTGATTAAAACAGGTGGTCTTTAGCTATTATTTAAACAATTTTAAATTTATATTCACTGAAAAACCTCAAGTCTCTATACCACAGCAAAATCATCAAGCCATGCACACAAGCAATACAACTGGTCAATTCATTTTTCAGCAGTAAAACTGATCCTGACAACCAGCAGCAAAAAGAAAGAAGATGCATTCTCTCACTCTTATCAACCAATATAAAACCAAGAAGACAATGGGATTAAAAACTAAGGGGGGTTCATAAGAAGGTTGATACAGCAATTTTGGTATCTTCTAAAATCATGTACTCCATTAAACTTGTAAAACAGTATAAGGTGCCTTGCTATAACACATTCATTGCATCCCTTCCCCTACCCCATCCATTCTGCTAAGGTGACACCCCAGATAAATGTTTGTGTTTTATGAAACGAATGTGTCTATTTATATTTTGCATGGACACAATCATACAGTGTTCCCCTGATTTCGTTCAGATTATTGAAACGTAAAACAGTATAAATATACACCAGAGCTCCCAGCTTTTATGTTCAGACTTGAAAGCAAGAATTTTCAAACTATTGCTGCCATTTATATATCTATTATAAATTCAGATAAAAAAAAACAAACAAAACTCAGCTGATTTGTAAAGAAGCATAGCGACGGCCAAATGGCAGGCCTACCAGTATTTCTCTGTTTCTCTTCATTAGTATTACTTACAGTTACAAAACTCTCCCACAATGATTTTGCTGTAGGAATATTAGTATGTAAATGTGTAGATATAATATGAGTTTGGTTGTACTCTTCCTTTCCCTGTTCCCATGGGGCGCTGGAAAATCTCAGCTGGTAAATATCTAAAGTATATATATATATATATATTAAAAAAAAAAAAATTCTTGCATGATGTGTCTGATCAAGCGAGATTTCTGGTTTCCTTTGTCGCGACTAACAAGACCCAATGTAAATGGTATAAGAAACCTCAGATTTTGCTCTCCCTCAGCCACCATGCTCTTGGCTTCCCTTTCCTTGGCAATCTGAACTGTGACCTTTAACCACCTCACCCCCAGCACTGACAGAGGAAGCCACTAACATGATGCCTCTTTAGCGTCCAAACAAAATCTGAAGAACCCCACGGATGCACAAGATACTCACATCATTCTCGTCTTCATCATCATCTTCACCATCTTCGTCTGAGGAATTGGCCATCTTCTTTATTCGTCTCCTCCTCTTGCCTTTTCCTTTTTTCTTGCCACCTTCTTCCTCCTGATCCTCTTCTTCCTCATCATCACCACCCTTTTTCTTGCCCTTTCCTTTCCTCTTTCTCGCCTTCCTTTTCCGCTTCTTCTTCGACTTGGGCTCATCACCATCTTCTTCCTCCTCCTCCTCGCTGTCCTTTTCACTGTCATCATCATCATCAGTGAGGTCAGACTCGATGCTGGAGTCGGATGACGCTGCTGCCTTGAATGATTCCTCATCACTACTTTTCTTTTTCCTATAATAGAAAAAGTGAAAGAAATTTAAAATAATAAAAATCAGGGATATCACCCACTTTTCACAATATTTTTTGACTTTCTGCAGGTTCACTTAGAATCTAGTCTAGAGTATGTTATTATTAGTAGTAATTTATATAATACAATGACATTTTTAAAGAAATGATACTTGTTTGTGCATAATCACTTCACTATAACTAGATCTCATCAGTATCTGAAAAAAACGCAGAGAATATCCAGGGCAAATAGAATAAAGGAGCTAAAGACAAAAATTGTATTTTTTTCTAAATTTCAAATTTATTATGTGAGCTGCTTCTCGGGTCTCAAACAATATCTTGTTCTTCTGGTCGTCCAGTTTCTTGTCTGGTGCTCTGAGAGCGAAAGTAGGATGGCTAACCCTCCTGGTATTGAATCAGTCTCCATTTTAATGATTATCAGGAAAGTGGTTGCACTCACAACAAAGTCAAGGCTTTATTAAAAGTTAGCCTCATCCACGGCTCAAATAGATTTGGCGAAAATTACAATCCCAAATACCTCAATTAAACTGCTGTCACTTCCTGGACACTATCTCAAGTTTCAGACTGAATGGAAGTATACACACACAGGTCTATATATTTCGCTTGTATAGGGCTGGTGTTAACTTCTTTTTTTTCCTCCATCTTAATAATGACGACAAAGTCTAGTAAAGCAACAGGAGTTATTGGCTGACCATCTCTTCAGCCTGAACCTTTTAAACTGTCAAAAAAGTCAGAAATCCGGCTGGAAAATTAGCATCCTTGTAGTGGTTTTATTAATGAAACTTACTTTTTTGGCTTTCCTATATCAGAGTCACTGTCAGATAATTTAGCATCCAGCAGCTTGCTGCGTATTGGCTTTCTTTTGCCAATGTTATCATCGCTGTCCTCATCTTTGGCATCAGCTTCCTTTTCCTTGCTGTCTTTCTCTTTCTTCTTTGCCACAGCCTTCGTATCTTTCTTCTTTGATTTGGTCTTTTTGGTAGAGTCTGTGAAATTATTCAGGTGAACGTAATTAACAACAGCATACAGGCGTCTTCCCAGTCAAACATTCAACTGATCAAAATTTCTTAAGAACTTGATGGGAGTGACACAAACTTCTTAACAAACTTACATCTACATTTGTGGCCTCAAATCTGTAATATTTTCTCAGTTTCAGAAACATGGCATCTTGGATGTAAATAAAGACTGGAATTCAGAAATCCTGTTCCATAACCTGCTCACTGAAATTCAAGGAAATTATTGCAATACATCTCCAGCTCACTTCATCACAGCCTACTTTATCTTTTTTTTTTTCCACCATTAGAATAATTCTCATGAAATATAAATACAAGATGATAATGAATAAATAGGTATCCCAAACCAATTTTGAAAATTGATCCAATGTGAAATAAGTTTGTATATTCATACAGAGCTTGATGAGACGAAAAAAATGATACCAAGATCTTCTCATTTGATAAAAAACTAAACGAGATATGAAGTTTTAAAATCTTGCTGGACTTTTAAAAA
>JAWQUT010000259.1:60974-90221 GCA_033807755.1 Ellobium chinense | reverse complement strand
GGGGGGATGTCTTCCCAACTCGTATAACTTGGAAAAGACCCTATGCAAACCTTCTTAATGGAACTATCTTTTGCTAAACAGACATGAAAGTCTCTTCAATATGGTACATCTCCTTGCTTAACATCAGGAAGGCCCAGGGACAGATCTATTAAACTCTACTTGGAAGATACCGAGTTACATGACAGAGCATTTTCTGCAGCATGGCTTTCAAGAAGACCACATCTCTACGAATGCAAGAGGGGAGTACATTACGTTAATCACAAGAAATTATTAAACCAGATACTACTTCATGGAAATTTGTAGCAATTTATATAAAAATAAAAAAAATAACTACAGAAACAAAAGATCCAAAGAGGATCAGCCATTTATAAATCCATTCAACAAACACAATGCGGGGAAATTTCAGCAATAAGTGCCTCAAATATTCAAATATAAACACAGAAAAAAGTAAATAGGAGTTTTTAAAAAAAAAAAAATCTCAAAAGTGGAACCCAAAAAGACAAAGACACCATTACCAACCCATACCCATTGCTGCATGGGTGGGACACATCTTTCCCAGAATGTGTCAGTTTTCCTAGAATTTGGCCATTGCATGAACAGCCAATGATGCCAAAAATGATCATTCCTTTCCAACGCAGACTAATGGTGACATAGCATTTTCAAACTTCATAAAATCTATTCTCAGTGAGTTTCCGAGCTCTGATGCGAATGATTTTCACGAATCGAATCTTTCATCATCAATCATTCCAGTCTGGATACATGGTCGTCTCCCACCCATGCTAAGACTCTCTAAGGTTTGTTACTGTACTCACTCTTCTTCCGCTGTTTTCTAGCAGGACGTTCAGCATCACTATCGTCACTCATGAGCAGATCAGAACTGGAAACATCACTAACAGTGGTGACCTCTTCAGTATCTTGCTTCTTATCCTCTTTCTTCTGTGTCTTCCCTTTTGCTTTTGCTTTATTGGTTTCACCTTCTCCTTTCACTTGCTTTGTATTACTCTCCGCTTCATTTTCTGAGCTTTCATCGCTGTTTTGCTGCTTCGCTCGTTTCGCTGAAAAGCCCTCCATTTCATCTGAAGAGGAATCACCCTTTCTCCGTTTAGAACTAGACTGAAAGCCATTGTCTGCTGTGTCATCATTGCCTTGATTAGCACTTGCTGAATCTCCAAAGGTGATGGTGAGAAGTCCATCTTCGTCACTGCCATCACTTTCCTCCTCATCATCCCTTAGCATTTCATCAGCCAATTCCTTGATCAAATCAAATTTCGCAGCCATATTTTCATCATTATCAGCACTGGTATGATCACGAGATAAGCTTGCCGTTTTGTCCTTTCCTTTCGTTTCAACTGACTTGCCAACAGAGGAGCTGTTTGAATCTGGGCCTGAAATGGCAGTCTCTGGTCTTTGTGCGTCTTCTTGTGTTTCATATGAAACTGAGTCTGCCTTTTCTGTGGAATTTTTTGAAGTTTCTCGAGCTGAAACTGCCTTCCTATTCCTTGTAGTTTTGCTGCCACCTGTCTCTTCTGCTGTGTCATTTGTCCTTGCGCTTAACCTGGTGCCAGGTTTTCTCAGCCCTAATTCTTTGCCATCTTTATCTCTTACACTGTCCTTTGCAGTTTCAGACTTTTCATTGTCATTTACATCACTTTCAGAATTTGCAATTAAGTCTTTTGTGCTACTTATGGCGCTGTCCTTCCCTGACTTGGAATTTTCAATGCTCCCCTTTCGAACCTTGCTCCTGCTACCATCTTTGGCAGAATCTTGCTCTGTTGCAGATTTCTGATGAACTTCCTTTGAAGGCTTATCAATAGCACTAATATTGTCTTTGGCTTTAGTGGAATCCTTTTCTGATGGAGACTTTCCACTGGAATTTTCTCTGATGAATTCCTCTTCAACCTCTACAGGTTTTTCTTTGATAGTGCCAGAATTTTTCTTTCCTCTGCCTTTGCTTGTGTCCTTAGAGGTCTCCATTCTGTTACTGCAACTATCTCTGCTTGAATCCTCTACAGATCCCCTACTAGCATTTGAAGCCAGTCTGGAAGATCTTTTCACAGACAATGCTGAAACTTTTTCTTCAGAGGTCATACCCCCATTTGAATCTGCACTTGAACTTGCTTCCTTTGGCATTGTGGTGGATTTTGAAATAAGGTTAGCAGATACAGATGTCTTTGATGTATCTGAGGATGAAGCTGTAGTTTTGGCAGCAGGTAAACTTTCTAGATTGGTCCTAGAAACTTTTGAAGTATCATCCCTCAGCGGAACCACCTCTGCAGAACCGGATAAAATTGTCTTGAGTGACTTCACATAGGTTTCCAATCCCATGTTCAGAGCTTTGGCACAGCGCTTTCTTTTCTCTTGAATATCCATACTGCTACTGAATGAGAACTGGAATGGAGGTGGTGCTTCATCCAATGCACGGGGACTAGTAGCATGAAACTGTGACCGCAGAGCCCTTAACATCTCCTTAAATGTGCTAGTGGCAGTGGATAGCTTATCCATGACAGCATCAACATTTTCATAATGCACATTCAGGTCTGCCAAACTTAGTGTTAGTTCACTGTTCTCACATCCTGTGATTGTTTTCCCACCAACATGAGGTCTGTGGAGAGATTCTGAATTACTTTTTTGGGAGATGGAGGAGGCCTGCTTGCTTCCTCTAACTGCTGCTGCAGATGAAGCAGCAGCATTCTTTCCCTGAGTGGAAGCAGTAGCTGAGCTCTGCCTGTCTCCACCCTTTGGAGCAGAGTCAGACGATAGCGTACCGTTACTGGTGGGGGCTGCTGAAGATGCTGCAGCTGCTTTTGCCTTGTCCCTTGCCTGCAAAGCCTTAAGAGTGTCTCTGATCTTTCTGTAGTTCTCCCGCAAACCTTGCAGAGGGGCCTTGTTGCACAAATAACACTTCCAGTTTGGATGAGAGTCTGAAACATGTACAATAAATTGGATACATGCAGGGATAAGCTCAAACAATATGTTAACCAACACACAAGAGATAGCAATACCCAAGAAAACATAAAGCTCTACAATCAAAGAGTTTTCAAAACCAAGCACAGCTTATTTCTTTATATTTATACAAGATAAGAGAACAGCACCAGTGCAAAAGTTAACACACATTAACACAATAAGCCCCAGTATCTCACAATATTTTTCTCATATAAAGCTATCATTTAACTAATTCTACAAAATTTTACCCTGGCTTGTCAGCATTCAAGCTTCTCATTATAATAACATTCACTGATCACCACTTCCTGTCACTTAGTAAAAGAAAACTTGAAATCTCTTGAAAATATTGTCGTCCTCAAAGTTGTTCCCTTAAATTTCATTGTCTCTCAACCCCCGAACATGCCAATCTCTCCCTTCATTCCCTGCGCAGAAACTGGAGAGAATTTTAGAAAACTCTGTAATCTCCATTAAAATAGATAAATTCCTCCAACCAAATTTAAGACAACGGGCAATGGAGAGGGGGCATATGCGACATCTCTTAGTTTNAGTAAACAAAAGTGAAAGTAGGACTACTGTAGGAGGTTGTATAAAGTCTAACTCAACCAGCTGAACCAGATATGAGCTTTCTGAAGTATACAGCAGGGGCAGTGCCTGGTAAGGCACCTAAAAGGCAAGTAACAGAGAGCGAGGAGGACAAGAAAAAAAGGTTAAAAAAAGTATGAAGAGGGACGGGACAGACAGTTACAGGCTAGCTGGAAGAATGGCAGACCATGGCTGTTGTACCTGGAGAATAAGCCCATGATGAGGTGTGCATAGTGCACAGAAGGAGACAAGGAGGAGGGAAAGAGGAATGCTTTTGTTGATGGGGCAACACTAATGAAGTTAGAAACTGTGAAACAGCATGAGTGCAGTAAGCAACACTTAAAGAACGCTCATAGGTATACCAGAAAAGCTCCGGCTCAGAGTGAGGTGAGACTGGCCGCTGCCTCATCAAACTAAAGGAGGCAAAATACTCCAGATTAGCCATAAAGTTTTGCACAGTTCATGCCCTTGCGAAAGCAAATCTCAGCTTCCGCACGTACAGCACCCTCTATCATGTACAACACCCTCTATCACGTACAACACCCTCTGTCATGTACAACACCCTCTGTCATGTACAACACCCTCTGTTACATACAACACCCTCTGTCACGTACAACACTCTCTGTCAGCTGGACAAAGCAAAAGATCTAGACATTGGTGACACATACACCAGTGACAAAGCAGCTGCTCAGTTTTTGTGGAGTATTGCTCATTGCTTAAAAGACCACATAGGTAAAAATATACGTCAGTCTAACTATGTAAGTTGGAGTTTATGAGAGAGTGACTGTAGCTATGAAGGAATAAATTTTGTGCTTCAAAATGAACAACTTTTGTCACTCATTAATTCAGTACGTTGTGCATAGAGTGGTAATGATGCGCATACTTAATTTGTTATTAATGTAATTTAACAACAAAACAACAAAAAAACTGAACAAAGTTTGACGCTATAGCTTCTAGCTCCATGGGTTTTCTTGTCAATGAACGCATTCATTTTTACCCTTTCGGGCATGTGAAAATCAGTTCGGGCATGTAAAACTTGGAAAGTCACATGCCCGAGTGGCATGTGACTTGGAAGAGGATTTCGTGCACACTGTTACTAGGTAAAATTTATCTGGAATTTGACAAATTTTTACTCTGATTGAAGCCTGGGCAAGTTCAGTAGTTTCAAACCATGTTGAAACGCCAGGCCACCATTTAAAATTTTCCTTTTCTACACCATGACGGCAGGCCATTTTTGCTGATTTCCGATATTTTACTGACAAGCAAAATATTTCCACAAGATTTTCCTGAGCTGCCGCAAACCAGCAAACAAATACCATAAGAAAATCTGTAGTAAACCAACTGACACATAATTTCTTTGCAACTCACAAAATATTGTACAAGAAAAGGGTTTCTACAGTATCTTGTACCAAAAAAGGACTAGTCTCACCTTACAAATGACAACCTTTAGCTCAGGATGCTTCTGTAGGGCACTACCTTTGTATGGGTTGAGCTGACGACCACATGCAGTACAGCTGACATTATCCAACACCGAGGTGTCAATCCGCACTGGGGCTGAAAATGAAATGAATTATCTAGCTGAAATGTTGCAAATAAATTTTTTAAAAATCTTCACATACTAATATATTACTCTGCACTGATATTATGTTAATCTGAAACATATGTACACAGAAGATTATTTGTTCTCAACATTACTACATATGGGCAGTGTTTTCTTCTGGTCACATAAGTTGAGGGAGACATCACCCTGTTGTTCACTTAACAGGTCAGCTTTCATCACACCAAATATGCTAATGCCAAAACTGCTATTCAGAGTTACTTGTTCCTAACACATCCCCACTATGCAAGACACACCTTTGTCTCAGAATCTTTATTCACTGCATTTCTTCGACCATCCACCCATTTAACTGCACCATCCTCTTCCTATCAAATCAAATATAAGCTTAAATTTCCCCCCATGATGTCCCCATCCAATCACAGAGAATGCGAACTTACGGTCCCGCTTCTTTTTCACCGGAGCATCTTCAACTGCTTCTGGCTGCACAATAATTGTACCTGTTAATAGAAATTAACAAAATCAAGCTGAGTTTGGAATGATCACGTCATCCTCCTGAATGGAACATTAATTATTCATGATCAGGAGTCAGGGTGTTGTGACGATCTAAAATCCAAAATTTAAGAGACAAAATTAATGCCAACAATTCTGTCTGTGGACAAAGTCTTCAATTCAGTTGCTAGGGGGAAACATCCATACATGTGCAAGTGCTCCCAACATCCAGGGGGATGACTGGCACAGAAATGTCTAATTTATGATCTGATGAACACAGATACATGAATGTGAATAAAACATTTTTGCTGGAAGGCTTTTATGTAAATTGGGAATTGCTGTGTTAATAAAGCAATACAAAATAATGTCAAGACTACTGTTACTACAGCATTTTCATGCTGCTTTACGAATGCCACTTGATCACTTAATTGGCTTTAAAAACTTCAGAATAAACACTGAACAATAATTATAATCTGTGAGTGTGATGCAAAGATTTTAATGTGAAAAAAATCCAAAATTCATCTTCTCACAGAAATCAAAACAACAACAACCTTCTGGCAAGTCATCAGGAATTCCATTATCTGCTGTGGAGGGCCTTACATCCTCATCGTCATCATCTTTGTCAACATCCATCACAACATTGTCATCATCATCACTATGCAGTATTTTGGAGTTACTTCCTTTCAGCTGGATACGGATCTTTCCTGGGGCCTCTCCTTTCCTAAAAGCAGTAAAAGCAAATGTTTTGGGAAACACTATTTCACAATGGGGACCATATCTGGATGGTGATATAAAATATGTTTGGCCCCCTAAGTGACTGTCTTTGAAACGAATCTTGGTCATTTGACAAAATATGTGATATCAAAAAGCAAAATTAGCCCCAGCCTCATAAATTCCCTGAATCTTTCATATGTCAAAACATGAACCTTTTTAGAAAACTATCTGACAAAATGTTATGATTATCAAGCCACTAAGAGTTGATTCAATCAGGAATGATCACTTACCTGCGTGATGCTCCACTCCTGAACATGGCCTGAAAAAGAACACCCAAAAATGAATTAAAAAAATCAAACAAGAGTTCCCTTAATTTTCATCTGGATTATTGCGATAAATATACACCACCAGTCCCAATTTTCATGTTTGGAGGCAACAATTTCCAAATTATCAAGTACTTTTATATTCAGAGAAAAAATGCACGATATGTTTGGTTAAACACAGTTTCTGGTTTCATGACACGACTGTATTAAAACATCTACATTTTAAGGTATGAGAACGCATTCACCTAAGTTGAGGTGGTTTTCACAGTCATCTGTAGGTGGGGGCTTGCCTTCTGATGACAGTGATCAGATGGCACCGCATTAGCTGAACTCTACGTTTTTCAGTAACATATGACCAATTTATCAAAGTTTAAAGGTAACCAAGAAAATGTTACTTACTGCCATGGTAATTCAGCAATGCTGATTTCAAAAGAACTCTCTGGCTCAGACAGGCATGTTTAAACTGAAAAACAAGACGAATGTGAACTCGTGTAAGTTAAATCTTCACAAACTTGAAAGAAAATGAAAAACACTGTCCATAGAATCTGTCAATGGTGAATTTGAATGCCAGCTGGATAACTAAGTTCACTGACGTTTTCCCCCAAGTCATATGAGAAGGGGGCGACATTCCCTTTTCATCAAAAATTTGGAAGAGAGATTAATGTATTTTGAAGGGACCTGAGAGTTTTCCTAAATTCTTTTCAGTTTCTGCACTGAAAATTAGTGGGTATCAGCATGCATTCAAATAATTCAATGGATATTTGAGGAGGATTTTGAATTTTAAAGGGACAGTGGTAGTGATTTGCTTCACAGCCTAATAAGTCCACACTGTTTTTTTCATTTTAAACCACATGTAGTTTCCGTCTGCATGACAGTTTCTGAGGAAACACCACTGGAATGTCCCAATTTTCACCAACCACATGCCATCATTACTCATGCTGCAAGACTTCAAAAAAGCAAGATAGGTTGGCAGACAATGGTCAAGAAGAACTACGCATACATCCGCAATAATTATTTTCTAGTTTTTCTCACTTTATGACAACCTACAGCACCAGTAGTGGCAGTGTACGTACAGTGAAAATCCAGACATACCAGCAGTATTTCTCAGAAATGGTCAGGGTGAAAAGAAAATGTAACATCTTAGCATTCATTAAAAATGTGTGGATATTTTAAGACCTTGATGCAAATATAAACCCCTGGATAACAAACTATATCACTCTCAGGCCTATGACCAATCTGGAAATTCAGAGAGGTAAGGGATCCGGCTGCATTTTTAAACCTTCTTACAGGCTTTTGTGTCTGTGCTCGTGGGTTGTGTATGTGAGACCCATTCTGGCTTTCCAGGAACCTGGCTACATGTCTCTGCCTCAATCTGTAGGCTTGTTTGTAATTCAGTCTGTGACTGCAGGCTTGTATGATTGGGAACAGAAGAATGGAATGCTTTGGCTGGACACCTGAAAGATTTCATTGCCATGCCATTTTGCACACTGCAGTCTTGTTATTTGCTGTTTGGGAAAACCTATCATCATCCGAATAACTGGTAACCTCCACCATGCCAATTAAAACTAAACCAGTTTGCAAGCATTGTGTATCCATCTCTCTTCTGTTCTGTACTGCATTAAAGTGGATCTCGAGGTAATCAAGGATAACAACAAAATTACTGAACTGAACAGTCTCAGATTCTTAGACATATGAAAACCTCCTGCCTTTTGCTGGTTAAAACAGCGTCTTTGATGTCTTCCCATTAATACAATAAGATCTAGACTAGACTGTCTCAAGGCCGCACAATCCACTGCTTTACTGGCATGTGGTACAAGAGTTCCAAGATCAATGGTTGGGTGTGCGAACAGTCGACTGCCTGCGAACCGTCTGACAGAGCACAGAGGGGAGGGGGCAGCAGGAGATTAGAAGCGAGAGATGAGATTGTATGCCTAATCCCTTAGCCTTAAACTTACAGGCATCCAACGATGCCACATTTATCCATGGAAAGGTTAAAATTTACTGCTGACGTAAACTGATAGATCTAGAGCTAGTCTAGTCTAGTCTAGAAGGAAATAAATGATGTCCAGGCTGGCTGAGGGAAGGAAGGATCAAGGAAAATGTGGGGACGGGGAGGGGTATTGAACAAAGGGGAAAGAAGCTCGCGCCAACAGCAAAATGAAGAATCTGGCGCTTTCAGTTTTACCTGCCATCAATAAATAATATTCTGAAGAAGGTCTCCCCATACAATCTGCCCCTTGAAATGTAAGGCAGCGAGAAAATCTTGCTTTCCAAGAGTGCAAAAGCGGCGTTTTCCGATGTCATAAGCTGTTTCTATTTTTGGTAACATCGTTTCGGTCAGCCAGTCGCGAGTTGATCTTTCCGCGAAAATTTCAAGGCGCCGACTTCAATCTGCTGGCGCCTGCTCGTGACTATATGAAAACAGCCCTAACTGAAATGCTGCTCAACAAAGGAATAATAAGCTTCACGACCGCAATGTCATAGTATTACAGTACCAGAGTGTAAAAGATAACTCACCGATAAAAGCTGTATTTCCCACCACAAATGCCGAACATGGCGTCGCATAAAAATACACCGGTCACGTGATAGCCTCGCTTTGAATCTAATTAACATAATTTATGCATGACCTCATTTGCATAAAATTTGCATAAATTTGCATAGGTCCCACATGCTTCCCCGAAGGTGAGATATCATCATACCCACTATGTGTCCCCACATAGGTAGTCACATCAGTAGGGGATTCCCCTATTTGCGATAACAGCTGATTCTGAATGTGGGGCGGAGCATGAGAGGAGGAGTCAAAGTTAGGGGGTGGAGCTGTGTCGTAACAGCCTTCGCGAATGCCAATCAACTACTACTGAATAGTCCAGTCCTCATTGCCAAGGATTTGCCTGAAGTAAGACTAAAATTAGGGGAAGGGGTAGATCTAGTCTAGGCTTAAAATGAAGATGAGACATGCATAGAATCTATAAGTATAAACTTCAAATAAAAGAAAAAAAAACTGGGAAGAAAGGTACTGTAGGTATGTTTGTTCTCTGCTCTAGGTAATGTTTTCCTTATTAAATAGGTTTAAAGTACACATACTGGGATGTCCATCCATTTTTTAGAAAACCTGATATACGAGTAATTAGGCCTACATCAAATGACTACCTCTGCGTGCGAACGCAATTTTGCGTTTCACTCACTTTTTTGGTTTTTGTTTTGCTTGTAATTTTGTATCTCTGTATCATTTTCCTCCTCTGTGTCAAAATAAATAAAACCGCAGTATTGTTATATTTACAACAATTATATTTCCATTGGGTTCAATAAATATTTCACATCAGTTTTTGAAGGGATAATGGTTTTCTTTCATTATGAGAGCGAGCAGCCTTCCTTAACCTGGAGACACGAAGCTAAGGTTCAGAGGATGGCTTCGTAAACAGGACTTTAGCACAACGGACAAGAAACAGTGTTAGGCTATGGAAGTATTTACGGACTCAAATTATGAAAGGCATACTTGCACAAGAGCATCCTTTTAGTCATGGAAGATTTAATAATTCATTGCCAATATTCCCATCTCGCCAACCCCCTTCCTCCAACACATAGTATGTCTATCTCAGAAGTTATGCACTATTTCAGTCTAAATGCATATGATATCAGGAAAGGTAGATCGATTGATGCTTTCGCTCATGTACCATTCGGCCGGTTTGGACTCACGAAAATTAAAACAGGAAACAGAAGCCTGGCTTGCCTCAAAAGATCTGCTATAAATCTGCCATAAACGAGGTATACGGGTAAACACTAATTTACAAGAAATGTCTTTCCCGGGGCCGTGGGGGAGGAGGGGGGGAGAGGCAGTTGTGAAGACGCTTCAACCATGAAGATTTGCCGTAGAGTGCCTACAGTTCCTGTGCCACTGCAATTTTTAAGCCCAAGAAAAACAATGCAAAAGACAAAAACAGGGGAGGTAACCCATACAATAATTTACCTGTTTACAATATTAGTTACTTCCCATGAATTGACTGGTCAGCGCCATAGTTCGTTTTGTTCACTGACCTCGCCCAGCACTAATCATCGCTAGTCTGATAGAGCTCGACGAGAAGTAAATCGTGTAATCTTGCGCACAATGACTCAAGATGTACCTTTAGCGGGAGGTGCACTGTCTGCGGCGGGGAAAAGTGTAAACAAGTGGCAATGTAGGTCGCCGGGTTGTTGTTGCTGCAAACTGACCTCTGTAGTGTTATTACTTTGTTTCTCTCTCGTGCTGTGAGATATTTTGCTCGTCCAGTGATGCATTGCTGACTTTACACACAGAAGTATTTCTAAGAACCAGTAGATCAGTGACACTTGTGAGACCGAGAACAAGAAAGTAATGAACAGCTGACATCACACACCTTCGTTTTGTTTGCTTTTTGACTGAACTTTTGAGAGGTCTTGCACATCATGTGGATAGTACTGTAGGATACTGTCAGTGGAACGGTAACAAGAATATAATGTGCACCAAAATGTCGGTAAGTACAACAGGTAGAATAAAAAAAAATATAATTATATTCTGCTCTATTGTGCAGCCATACATGAGACAAAAGAGGAACAGCCCTCTGCTGCAGACAGACGCTTTCGCAAAAGTACATTCATAAAGAAATTACAAAGCGGTCCATCCATTATCAAAATAACAAAAGCATCCATCCATTGTGGAAGCAACACTATGCATCACTGCTGAGCGTTTCTGCTTTGTAGTCAAAGCCTAAGGGCCATACATGACAGTGATGGATAGGATTTTTCGAATGTGTGATTGCATTGATAATAAGCGACGAAATCTGAGTGCATCATAGAGTTATTAATGGGGCAGTGATAGTTATTTGCTTCACAGCCTAACAAATCCATATTATTTTTTAAAAACGCTAATCCCCATAGTTTCCTCCCAACAGACCATTTATGAGAGTACACCGCTAAAATGTCGGGATTTTCACTTTCTGTATGTGGCCATTACTCCTACGGCGTGGTGTCATACAGCGAGAAAAGTGTAAACTATCTGGACCACTAGACCAGTCATCTGCGAGCCTATCTTGCTTTTTGACGTACTCTTCTCTTCTCTTCTCTTCTCTTCTCTTCTCTTCTCTTCCTTCTCTTCTCTTCTCTTCTCTTCTCTTCTCTTCTCTTCTCTTCTCTTCTCTTCTCTTTACGACGTCCTAGTTAAATTCTTCATTTCTGTTTGCTCCTATTCGTTCATAAGTTATCTATTTTCTTCTTCTCCTTTCCTTTTCTCTTTCCCTTCTTTGTTCCATCAGCAGAAGGTTGAATTCACCTCAAAAGCTATCGAAGTATGCTATGCTGTACCTACGCAACGCCAAGGTACTCAGTCCCCCATTCACCATCCACACCAGCAGTGCTAACGATAACTGAGCAACTAAAGCTTCTAGTGTGAATGATTTATGACTGTTAAGAGGGTATCTTAGTTTCGCCCAGCTTCAACACGACGCAGTCGTGAAGGTTTTAACACCGGACGAGAAAGAATGAGGATCTCACTAGGACTTTACTCGTTTTCAGTGGCCGTAGGCAATAATCCTTACGTTAGTTAACGCGCTGCGGTAACCACAGGAAGCTCCCAAAATGGTCGTAGGATTCACTGCAATACGTTAATTAGCGAAAATACTATGCTTATGGCCCCCAGTAACCGTTTTAATGACTGTAATGCTGTCCCCTTAGCGTAAAAAAGTGCGATTAAGCCGGATGTGTTGTAAAGTGGCGTTGTTTGCTCTTGTAGTTCTGACAAAATATTTAGATTAAGCGAAATTTGCTGCTACGTAGGCGACGGTCGAGAGTAGTGGGTTGGTTGTTATCATTCAACAGAGGAGGATAATTATGGTGTTCCTTTCTCCTTCAACTTCCTTCGCTTCCCCCTTCCGTCTTTCTCCCTCCTTTATTCCCTCCAGCCAGATGCACAAAGAAAATATGATGTTTATCACAACACACAAAGACGAAGGCAATGTTTATCACAACCATAGGGCCTCAGGGTCTCAAGCTCCGCAAGGAGGGACTACCGACAAGATCGTAATTATCACCACTTCTGCCCCCACTCCACCGTCCACCCATACATAATACAAAATGATGTTGGTTGTATGTTCACGGTACGCTATCCCATCCATCAATCAGCGTGCGTAGGCCTATATTTGGGGGTGTGTCAGCTTTTCGACTTCATACACGAAAGTTGCCGGACTTTCGGATATAGCGATCACTGCCCCTGGCCCTAAACCAAGTTCTTTTAGAGAGTCCCATGACACTGTCTTTAAATCATGCAAAAACCTAAATCTTAAGTAGGCCTTCTCTCATGCCATCACTGGTTCACTTGTCTAAGACTGAATGAACTGTATTCTTATCACAGCGAAGCTGTCCTGAGATATAGTCCTTAATTTAAAGCATACTATGACTACTTTACGCTGGCATCGCGTACATCTGCCTTTTTGATCTCCTTCATGCCCAATATTACAGGACACTCCCTTATTATAGGTTACAGACCTGTAATAGGATTGGACCCTTTTTTCCTCTATGGGCTATATTAACANTGATGTTGGTTGTATGTTCACGGTACGCTATCCCATCCATCATTCAGCGTGCGTAGGCCTATATTTGGGGGTGTGTCAGCTTTTCGACTTCATACACGGAAGTTGCCGGACTTCCGGATGTAGCGATCACTGCCCCTGGCCCTAAACCAAGTTCTTTAGTTTAAGAGAGTCCCATGACACTGTCTTTAAATCATGCAAAAACCTAAATCTTAAGTAGGCCTTCTCTCATGCCATCACTGGTTCAATGACTTGTCTAAGACTGAATGAACTGTATTCTTATCACAGCGAAGCTGTCCTGAGATATAGTCCTTAATTTAAAGCATACTATGACTACTTTACGCTGGCATCGCGTACATCTGCCTTTTTGATTTCCTTCATGCCCAGTATTACGGGACACTCCCTTATTATACAGTTTGGTTTAAAGGAAAGTTGCATCGTCCTACAGACCATGTTATAACATACGATACCCTGTTATTCCAATAAAACAGTCTTTCAAGAGTCTGTCAACATGTTATTATAATGCCTCAACTGCCCCAGGCAACCTACAGGGTTACGTTCTGCAAAGCCCCGAATTCTTACAAGTTACACCCACTGCGCGCTTGGCGGTCATAAGCTTATGTCAAATACGTTCTACCCGCATGGCCAAGCTGTCTAGCCATTGGTCTGCGGACAGGTGATAGATAACATGTCGGTATGAATCTTCCATTGTAAACGGCAGCTGTGTCAATGCTCAGACAATAAAAATGCAGAATATTTTACCTGGCTTACACGGTCAGACTTTACTTTTGAATTTGGATGACCAAAACATCAATCGAATGCAGATGCAGGGACTTCTGTGACGTCATCATTTTTGCCACAAGCCGCTGCTATTCGGGAAAAGGGAATAACTATAAACGCAAGGGCAAATCCCAATCACCCTAGCTCTTTTTATTGTCATATTACACACGCGTGCAGTAACAGAACAATGCTCTTTCTTCGCATCATAGTAATTTTCAAAGAGAAAACGTACTGGAAAACAGAAAATTGTTTTTGACGTGCGTGGCAGGGACAGGATTAGAAAAGAAAAAGCACATGTATAAAAGAGTTTCTAGACAATGGTAATGTCTAGTACTGTCCCAGGTTTACTGTTTCTACCTTAGCCCTGACCCTAATGATCCTGCCCCTAACCCTAAACCAAGCTTCAGGCGGGAGTGTCCTTTCACATGCCTTATGAAATTTGCCGGAATTCCGGGTTCAGTAAGAGTTCAATGCAGTGCCGTGTGCAAAAGCGCAATGCTCTCTTATTGCTTGCGCCCCCTTCGCCTCACCTCTATTTAACAGTCATTATGTCCTCTCTATACGTCCCTCCCCATCCGACCCCAATAAGCACCATATTTTATGTGCCTCCTAACCACGCCACAAGCGTCACTAGACTTGATTGCCTATTCACAAACGTCAGCTTCGCGTAATCGCAACTCTTCGTGAACATGGGGTGGGGGTTGGGAGGAGAAGGCGGGAAGGAGTGGTGATTATGTGGCGTTGCTGTTACCCATGACTTTTACTTAGAAGTACAACATTTATGCTGCTTAAAGACTTTGCTTAAGCGGACTGCGATAAGACTGGTCGTCTTTACCCAGAAACAAGATTTTTAAAAATACACAAACTTTCAGATAATTGACCGAACAGTGACCAAACCCCCCCCCCCNACCCCCCCACACACACACACTCACACACATTCACACACACACACACACACACGCACACACACTCACACTCACACAAACCAAACAAATCCTCTCTCGTTTTCATGCATGCTTGTGTTTTTCGTGAGTAACCTCGAGATCACTCGAGATATATATAAAACCGATTGTGGAAACAATGTTCACGAGTTAGCAGCACGACTTGTCGCTGCCGCTTCACTGTTTTGACTACGACCTCGAGTAAGGAATTATATGCTCTGTGTGCTAGGATAAAAAGCCAAAGCCATATTTCGCCAGTTGTGCAGGGTGATTTTTCTTGCATGACCACCCTCCATAGTCTACGTTTAAGGTTGGAGAAACTAAAAATTCTCGTGGCCATTCTCCATCGGGCTCTCTGGAGAGTACGAGCAATTTTCTAGAAAGGGTAAGCATACTATAAAGTAAGTTTTTAAGATTTCCTAATTCCCGGTTAAGCTGGTAGGCTGATTAGTTCAATTGAATATTCCAGTCCAGGGAAGGATTTCCATAATATGTGGTAACTCCTACAGCTACGGTCAATACCTTAATTCCGAATAACGTACTAATACAACCCTAACTCTAACCCTACCCCCTAACCCTAACCCTACCCTGGACCCTAACACTAATGCCCATCGAGACAGGAGCATCAGTCGAAGCGAGGGTAACCCCTTATCACCAGTTACCACATATGGAATCCTCCCCAGTCCAGTCATCTACGCAAGATGTACCCCTCACCTTCATCTTTTAAACCTCACAGATGCCTTTTTGCATATGTGTGTTAGAACTCTGGGACACTGAAAAGGAAGTCTCTCCGTTATCGACCTTTACTAGCTTGTCCATAAAACAGTGCAGTGAGATCTAATAAGGTCGATCCAAATTGTCAGCTGCAAAGTCAGGAAAAGATGTAACTTGGCTGACTTTGCAAGAACATGATATCCAGACAATGATAGTATCCCATCCGGCTATCACCTGGGACAGGACCGCTCTTGCATTAATACAGTTCATTTAGTCATTGGTTTAGCTACAAGATCGGTCCTATTCCGTGATTGTACCTCCCATCCCATCCCATCCCATCCCATCCCATCCCATCCCATTCCGTTGAGAACACTAAGTTAGTTGCAATCAAAATGAGCACCACGTATTGGCCAGCATGTTAGCGCAGACGACGTGATATATTATTATTCATGATGATGTTATGCATACCTATGGACTGATCTGAAGCTCTCTAGTGATGACCAAATTATTATTTCATGTGTTTTTACCAAATAACATGATATATTCAAAGAAAACGGAATGTAAAACTTTAAAATCTGATTCGTTCTTAAAACTAAACACTGTTCATCTTCTTAATGAAAATCTCAGTCTAACTGAAAGAGAGAAAGGATTTCCATATGTGGGCCATAATACAATACACAGGGAAAAACGAGATTGCAAGATTTGAAAACGACCACATTTCTTTCTTTGTATGTCCCTCACAGCAAGTTAGACCCCTCTTTTTTCATACCAGCCCCAGCAAAATAAGGCTATCTCTAACGACAGCAACGATGATACAGTTCATTTAGTCGTAGACAAGTCATGGAATCGGTGCTGTCGTTAGAGATGGCCCAAAATAATCCCTCTTTTGTGTGTTGATTGGTACTCGTCAGGAGCATATTAATTTAGGATGGCCCGCACATGGCATTTTTATACTTCTTGATAAAATAATATAGGCTATGCTTGGAATAGCCTCACGGCTCAGCCCATCTGTTTCAGGGAACAATTGGGGGAAGGATTTCCATATGTGGTAACTTCTACAACTACGGTCAGTACCTTAATTCCAAATAACGTACTAGTACAACCCTAACCCTGACCCTACCCCACCCCTAACCCTAACCCTACCCCTACCCTCAACCCTAACACTAATGCGCATCGAGACAAGCATCAGTCGAAGCGAGCGTAACTCCTTATCGCCAGTTACCACATTATGGAAATCCTCCCCAATTGGTCTCTGTAGCGCAAGAGTGGATGGATCAAGGCGCACATTTGCTGTGTTTTGAGAAACTGAGGGATGAAGTTTATGTTGTCATTTAGTTATAAAGACTTGTAAAAGAGAAAAAGTTGGTGTTAAACTTCCCCACAGGCCAAAAAAAAAAAATTTAACCGATATCAAAGCAAGATTGAGTCAATATCTAATTATAGAACCCTTTACCGCCCTAATCGCTAAAATGTGGGATGGTCCACTCTTGCTCCTACGGCGCCCACTTTTTTGAAAAAAAAAACAAAACAAAAAAGCTGGTCTTTCAAGAGACACCGAATGACCCAATGAACATTTTTGTTCACATTCTGAAGTTTTCGTTAGTTATCCTCATATTATTATGACAATGGCAATGCAAAGCAATGGGCGACTACTTATACTCTCTGTAGTTGTAGCTTATTCTGGACAGACGATCAGGTGACGGTTGATGACGCTGAAATACAGAGTTCGAGTCTAACCATATCCTCATGTTTTCTCCTTTTGTTCTTCCTCCCTCTCTCTCTCTCTTTCTGCTCTTGTCTTTCAAGGAGCCTCCCTCAGTGAGTCATGCATGAGTAGTCGGTTTGCCTGCTCACACTATACTTCACTGTCTTCCTCATTTGCTTCATGCAGGATCATCAGGCAAGGAATGGTCCTTATTTGGCTTAGTTTAGGGCCCCAATAGCGCCTTGATCCATCCTTCGTAGTGCCATACTTCAATAGTTTGCGCTGTTTCTGATCCAATCTCTAGTAACTTCATTCCAAACAGAAGCAATAAAATCAACTTCCATATCACTTAATGAAGCCCCCTCTCCCTTCCGCAAAATGGATGTGAAATTGGATATCAAATCATCAAAACATGTAGACTACCCTCAGTTATAACATAGTTATATGGAGGTTCTGGGATTTGTTATTACGCTCAGAAGGTGAGCACCCTAAACAACCATGCCAAAGAAACATGAACGTTAGGATCCATGCATGTATAGTAAAATGTTTCCCCTCAGAAGGGACATATATCAGTAACTTCGGAGAGTGATGCCTCTAGCTTTCATTATCCAGACTTTTACAATACGTCACACCCCCATGTGTATTTGCTCCTCTAATTGCAGGGTCGGTGCAGATACAAGCGCATGATGACGTCGGAGATGACCCAGCGCAGCAATAGTTTTGAGGACCACGAAAATGGCAACAAGCGGGCCGAGGCGCAGTCTTCTGTGGACTGCGTCGATGGTAATGGTGGAGGTGCCAGCAACATGCCTAAGGATGGTGATGGTAAGAGTTAGCTGGCCAAGAAACATTACAGCTTTATGGTTATATTGACTTTACAGTTATCATCGCACGATATCGTGTGTTCCAGTCCCGGGCCCCTACTGATCATCGCATGACATCATGTTTTTGTTTTCATGTCCCTTGATGATGAACACACAAAGTCTATCAATAATGGCCACATTGGTCCTAATACATCATCATGATAGGGGTTAATAAACAGTGCTTCTGTTGGGAGGAATTCTGAATGAGACTCACATCTCTAATCGAAACCCATGTCTACTAATACAACCCTACGCCTTCCTCAAATTTTAATGCTCATCGAGACAAGAGAGTCAGTGGAAGTGAGTCCCTAACCCTAATTTCCGTGGAGACAAAAGCATCAGGTGTGAGTTTTATTTTTCCACCCCTCGCGTATTCTTTGTGTATTGAGAGCCTGAGTTCATAATAAGTTGCACTTACTGCCCTCAGCCTCTTCTATTTCTTGCTTGTTTCACAGGAAGATGTGTCGAGAGTGCACAGGATAGCCAACAGAAACGCAACCTTAATACCTCTGAAGGCAATCAAAAGGTCACCCCGAAAAATACTCAGTCCACTACGGTTCCCTCGCCCAGACCTGGTTCTCCCATGCCACCTCAAGACGCCAGAGAAGACATCCCGCAGATGGAAGTGGATACGGCCTCTTTGCTGATGCCAAGTGCCGAGCGAAGCCGCACAGGAGCCAGTGATCAAGACATCACAGCGGCGGCGGTCGGTGACGCTGCGAGTGGGCTGAACTGTGCCCAGCGGATCTGGAATTGTCTGAGGAAGAAGCTGTGCCTACTGTGTCTGGCTATTGTCGTCATCATCTTGATCGTTATTGACATTGTTATCTTCAAGGTTATCCTCCCGGATCTCCAGACAAAACTACATCACGTGAGTGAAGGATGGGGGGNGGGGGGGGGAGATTATTCGCTCACTGTTGTTGTCGTTGTCGTCGTCGTCGTCGTCATCATCGTTGTAGTTACGCAGTCATTTTTTTCCTGAATGGCGACATTTACACCTTACTCATCTGATTGTCATCGTATTATCCTGCTACCTCTCCTTTTTTGTCCATTCTCTTTCTTCCTTCCTTTCTGTCTCCCTTTTTTCACGTTCTTTCTTTTTCTTTTTTTCTTTCTTTCATTCTTCCTTCCTTCCTGCCTTTTTTCTTTCTTTTTTCTTTCTTTCTTTCTTTCTTTCTTTCTTTTTCTCTCTTTCTTTCTTTCATTCTTTTTCTCTCTTTCTTTCTTTCTTTCTTTCTTTCTTTTTCTTTCTTTCTTTCTTTTTTTTTCTTTCTTTCATGAATGAATGAATGAATGAATGAACGAATGAATAAAACGGCCAACCAGCCCCTGAAGTATACCAGAATATCATTCTGTAGCATATAATCACAGATAAGACTGGAGCAATTAAGCGAAGGAGCAAGATTAGATATGTTCAGGGTTGCGTTTATATGGTCCCAGCGGCATCGCGAAAGTTGACGTCCTTAGCAAAGGAAGTATCAGTCTCTAGGCAAGCAAAAGATGGCTGCGACTAATGCAGACGAGCGAGAAAATAATGCACTGATATGCGAGTGATGTTAGCTATAATTAAAAAAATTTGCCTCATTCATTAGCATACATACTACGTTGATTTTTGCCATATCATTCCCTCAAGGTCTTTGATAAGACGTTTCACTATCAAATTTGAAAATGTTGATGGTTACTGCCATGTTGCTGAGCTTCCTCTTCAGGTGATGGCAAAAGACGTCACATTTGTAGCAAACCTCTAGTAGGTGTTCATCCTTATCGCTGTGACTGGCAAGAACCCAACCAAATATGTTTCCCTGATAGGCCTACTTCCTTTGCTAAGGACCGCTCACAGAGTACACTGACAGTCCCTTTCCAAACGCCGCAGGAATCAAACAAATGCAGCCCATCATAGACTACATTCTCAATAACCTCGAAATTTCAGAGTCTCGTGCTGCGTAAAGAGACATCTGACGCCTGGGTTCACCCCAAAGTGCCTACGTATCTCTCCCTCTACATGTTTGACATTGGATTTAACGATGACGACGGCATGTACGTCACGGAACAAGGACCCTATGTTTACAGGTAAGGTATCAACACTTAATGAAATCAGTTCGTACACTCAACAACATATTTAGCCTCCACATTTATTTTTTTTTTTAACTGGATCGGTGGTGAGAGTGGGGTGGGGCAAGTTTTTACACTTACAGTAACCTGTTATTATGCCTCTGCATACACTACGACAAAATCTTAAAGGGTTTTAAGAAGAAAAAACAAACTATTAACCCTTAGTATGATGATGGTGGCTACCAATGATAAACATCGTGCGTTCATCGTCAGGGGACGTGATGCGTGATAATGAAAACACGATGTCGTGCGATGATCATCAGAGCCCGGGATTGGAACACACGATGTCGTGCGATGATCGCTGTAAAGGTTAATATAATTTAGATTTACACGGCAACGAGATTTCTTGCTTTGTCCACACCAGTACACAGGAAAATACGATCAAAAGTGGCATCTTTGCTTAAAAGCCTTGCTCAAAGGCTCATTGAAAAGAAAGAATCATAATGAATGAAGTGGCTAATTTATTTAAAAAAACCCACCATAATGCGTCCTGTTGCAGTCAGTCATGTATTGTAAGCGGGCAATTGCACTAGATTGCCACTGCTCTTTGATCTCATGCGTGGTGGTTTAGTCTATATTTGACTGTATGGGTAAAGAAGCTCCAAACCCGGCATGGCGAGTCATAATTATCGCTCCAACAATTTGTCATTTATTCTCCGTGCTAATAAGACGGAGTTGATTTGACCGGGTCCAGTACGCTACTACACCATACGACACAATCTTGACATCAGTGTAGAAGGGAATAGAGGTCTACCAAAGTTACAATTGACCGTGTCGTATTGTGCCGTGCCGTGCTGAATCGTGCCGTGCCGTGTCATGCCGTATCGTATCTTGTCGTGTCGTGTTCAGATGTCTCTTTTCCGGATACGGCAGTTTCGGTCCTTAACATACTGTAATGTGTGTATTTCAGGGTGAAAGTGGAAAGAGTGAATGTGACGTGGAACAAAAACCACACCGTGTCCTACCAAGAGATGCACACCTTCCACTTCGATCAGTCCCGGTCCAACGGGTCTGAAAGTGATCTCGTCACAACTGTCAACATTCCTCTACTGGTAAGATTTATTTTATTGATAGAAACAGCACAGCATGGTGCTATCTTTGACCTCCGAACTGTAACCAAGGGAAGCAATAAAATATTGTTTCAGCAGATTAAAAATAACAGCTGGCAGTTACACGAAACTTTGCTATAAGTATATTAAAAAAATATAATCACCCCGTAAATAAATGAAAAAAAAATCCAAAACAATAAACCGCCATGCAACTTGGCACTGACGGAAATGATGGCATGTCTCACATTTCATGAATGTAAGTGGAAGCATAATGAAACACATTGGCAGTATATGAACTCGACCCCTTAGCTATATTATAAGTATTGTATTTGAAGGTCGACGGAAAAAAAATCACATCAAGGAACTTAATTTATTCAGCTAAAGTGCGCCCACTGATTTATTTATGCCATTATATTTTATATTTTTAATGGGATTAATTTTTTTTTTGCTGCATGGTCTGTTCAATGGACATTTACCTACTAGCTCATACACTATACTGTCTATTCATTACTACATTATATCCCTGCCAGACTAAAACTTCAAATCAGTCTTCCCCTCTGTAAAAACATTGAAGCTATTGGTTAACTCTCCTGTTGGCTGGACGAAATGAAAAATTCCTTACACATCACCATAGAAGATTTACTTACTTCAGTAGTTTTTAAATAACAATTCTTTGATGTTTTATCTCGCACTTAACCAATTGCATCAAAGGTGCACCGTATTGCAGACATGCCAGGGAATTTATTATCTTTCTTAGATGTGACATGATATCTTCAATCATTCTGCGTCTTGAATAACCACCCCTGCATAGTCACCAGATACTAAGAAATCGCAAGGATTAACTATTCGATGCACCCAGGGGGAACAGTATCATTTTATTTTAAAGGGACAGAGTAGGTTTTTGCTTCACAGCCTAAAATCCGTATTATTTATTTCCAAAAACCATAAACCGAGTACATTTTCCTTCCGCCTGACTATTTTCGAGAAAACAGCGCTAGGAAATGTTATTCCTCGTGCTGCGTGACGTCACAATACGAGAAAAGTTAGCAGACGATCGGTGTATCAAAGCGCCTAGATACATACGCATACGGAAACCATCTAGACCAGTCGTCTGCCGGTCTATATTGCTTTTTGAAGTACGCAGCACGAGTATTGGCGGCGTGCTCAGGGTGAAAATCTCGACAATCCGACGGTATTTTCTCAGAAACTGTCAGGGGAAAGGAAAAATTTACACGATTAAAATTTTATTGAAAAACATAATGTGGACTTTTAAGGCTGTGAAACACATAACTATTCCTTTAATGCAATTTTTTTCATTCCTCCAGACCCTCGACAAGCGAGCAGGCAAGGCTCGTACCCTCATCCGCAGCTTACTGTCTGAGAAAGCTAAGGAAATGTTCCAGCAACACACTGTGGCAGAACTGCTTTGGGGGTATGACAACAACTTACTGCAGGACATAGGTAAGGAGAGAATACAGGAACAACGGAAATGGGGGCAAAGAGAGAAAGAAAGTGAGAGACAAAGAGACAAGAGACGAAGCGAGAGACAAAGATACACACACACACACACACAACACATAGAGAGAGAGAGAGAGAGAGAGAGAGAGAGAGAGAGAGAGAGAGAGAGAGGGAGGAAGAGTATTTGGATAGTATTTGGAATTATGGATAGATCATGAACAGAGACGCCTTGGGGAGAGGCAAGCTTGGAAGTCACGAATACCCTGCCCCAAGAATTAAGCACAGTAAACTATATTATCCACTCTGTCGTGGAATCTCCACATTTTTTCTGTAAACGGTTACGGTTTTGGCCTCAAAAAATCGTTGACAAATCTGCGCTTTTTGCAGTCCTTTCTCTTTCACCCTAGGCAAGCTTAATCGCACCTAGTTTTGTGCACCCGCTCGCGAAGTTGCAGGTGTATTGCAGAGTCGACTGTGTTGTTCAGATTGTTTAAAAAAAAAAATGCACCGGTCACTGGTCATGAAACAGTGCCAGAACCGTAACTTTGAAAGGTTGAAAAAGAGGAATAAGAATAGAACGCGGATTGGTAGACATTCAGGGAGGAGATCGAACGAGAAGCGCTATTTGCAGTAACAAACGAACTGTTCAATCTGCCAAGTGCCTGAACGCTGTCCACAGTATCACTGCACAATGAATAGTGTCTGAACGCATTCCGCAGTGTCACTCATACGTAAATGATGAATGGCTGTACTACTGTATGTGAAAATGCTGTTAGCCGCTACCTACAATTCTAACCTTTAGGTCAGAATATGGAGTTCTTGCCTTTTTTTGTGTATGAAGTTCTTGCCTCCTTTTTATATGTTGCCATTTCACAATATTTTCTTTAAAACTCAGATACCTTGCAGCGTTTGGACTTTCTGCATATTTTTCATAAGACTGAAGAGAAGAGATCTCCCCACATCGGCTTTTTCGACAAGGTAAATACACTATATCTGGTGGGCTACTGTCACATGTGTGAAGAGTGAAGGATCGATCTTAAAATTGTAATCTGTAAGCTGAAAATATGCCTACCGTGAGAAAGTTTCTCTCTAGATAATCCGTAGGATGGAAAAACTGGCAAACAGACAGAACAACTGTCAGTACAGGATTTTGAAATCCTCTCAGTACAGTTAAGAAAACAGCAACAGTAGACAGGACCAGATCAGAATACTCAGACTGAATAAGATGATACATGTACTTTATTCCAGCTTAAGAGGAAACACTTCAGTTCATTTGTTGCTGGGCATTCAAAACGTTAACATACACATGGATTGCATAATTGAATTAACATACAGTCTAGATGTAATCATCCTATGAACTGATGTAAGCCATTCAAGTAAGTGTGTTAAGCAATCCTTCTTTCCTCCAAGTCTTCCTCTCCAACTATCATCTGCGTCATCCTCATCATCATTTTTGTCATTGTCATCAGCACCATCATCATTATTATCGTTATTATTATCATCTCTCAGATCAACGGCACGATTGGTTCTATCTTCAATGTGTACACTGGTGAATCCGACATCAACTTGCTCACCCAGATCCACTCATGGAACTATACAACGTAAGTCTTTGGCCTTAGACATTGCTCCAGTGGGTCATTCCATAGATACGTCATTTGATTTGTTCTCAAAGTCATTAATCATAATGAAACTCATAAAACTCGTTGGCAACCTTTATACATGTACGAAATATAAGTTCTTTTAAACGGAAATGAACTTTTGAAAACTCAATACTGATTAACAACATAAAATCTTCTGAACAAATAGATTTATCTAAACAAATAATTGGTTTCCACCATAGTGTGTACAAGGAGGGGATCTTGGAAACCTATGCCTGTCGCCCATGACTACCTCCCACAAGTCCCTCGTGCTCACAGGTGTCCCTGCTCTTTTCCACTGAACCTCAGCTGATTCCCAGTCGAGTTTATCAAATGTTTGAACTTTTCCTTCTCAGCAATCATTGTGTTCTCTTTCGTGACCTTACGTACTCTTATCTGTGGTTTTCATTTAATGTCTTCGTCCCATTAAGAAACAGTCTAGGCTATATCGGATGTGGCTTCCATTGAATCTACTGCTAGGCAGTTGATCTATGTGCTGCATTTCTCTTTTTCAATACATTGTTTTATAAAAACTTTTACAGGAAATTTCCTTACTGGAAAACTGAGGAAGCCAATGAGATGCGTGGAACAGGTACGCAGGCCTATTATGTCATTGTCTTGCTTTGTTGTAACCATGGGACCATATATCTCTCTTGCCCAAGCGCTAGGGCTTTCATAGGGCTGACAAGACACTACTTATGCATAGACCTTTGCTAATGTAGAATTAAGTGACATGGATGTGTGAGCAGTTGGAAGGTGTGTCAGAGCCGTGGATGAACACTACGTATACACGTGGAGGAGAGGTACGGTATTCAGGAGTACATGTTAAGGTTTACATTGCTGTGAAGTTAGCGTCCTCGTGTTGTAGTGGCAGCTCGTTCGACTTGCAAGCTGAGAGGGCCTGGGTTTGATCCCCGGTAGGAACAGGAAATGTTCAAGTATCAGGCTTTTCGACCTTTCTAGCAACTTTGATCTTTCATAGTAAGCTGGTAAAATCCCTAATGACACACATTTCAGATCGGGCTCATATTCCTATCCTCTTAATGATGATAAGTAGAAAAGAATATGCATAACCACCTGGTTATACATGGATGCTAGTTCAAACAAGGTAGTGATGGTTGTAATGATATGGTGCAGATATTGGTAATATACGTAGTGATGATTATCATGGTGGTGCTTGTGTCTCTGCTAACAGTGGTGTAATGATGGTGTATTTGAAACTACTAGTTGACGATGACAACGTCTCTGACATGATCAGGGGCAATTACTAGGTTGGTGAAGATGATGATGTGAGCATAGGTGTTCCCTATCGACATGTAAGTTAAATGTAATACAGTCTAGATCCTGTGTGGATCTATATCACTTTTCATTTTTACAGACGGAGGCATGTTCGGGCCTTTTGTGAGTGAAAAATCCCACCTGACTTTGTTCTACCCTCAGCTCTTTCGGTAAGTCCTTATCTTTCAGCATAGTTCGCTTGTATATTGCATGCGGAAGGGACATCTATTGTGTAAAGTGCCCCGACTCCACTTGAACACCCACAAGATGGACAGTCTTAGTCTATGCGTAGCATATCCATGGGCCATGGTGGGGGGAAGGGAGGGAAGGAAATGGCTGGAGTTTGTGGATAGGTATAAATCTTCACAATACTATTCTGCTGTGGCACTTAAGAGTGCAATTATTGAATATTTGAAACATTTATGCAAAAATGTATTGTGCTTGAACTATGCTGATAGGTGCCACTCATTCTTTTAATCTTATGCTTCATTGAGCAAGAAGTATTTCTATTTAAAAAAAAAAAACAACACAAAAACAAACTTGTATATCAAAAGCCATTGCACAATGTTCCATTAAAAATTCCCCAATGGGAGATGTGTAATCATGTGGACTGCTTGATCTATCAAGCACTGTCTACTGCATCTTTCTTTTATAATAATCTGTATTTCGCAATGTCTTCTTAATAATCATATCCTTCATCCTGGACACAGGACTTTTGATCTTCAGTTTAGCAAAGAGACATCCTACAAAGGTCTGGACACTCTTCGCTTTATTATTCCGGACGCCGATTTCTCCAATGGCACAGAAGAATTGGTAGCCGCGGGTGATGATGAAGAGAGGCCGTGCCACTGGAATTCTAAGGATGATGAAGGGAACGGGTACTGCAACCCAAAGTGCGTCCCTTCCGGCATCTACAGTATTTCAGTTCAAAGCCAAGGTGAGTTCATACGCCTGCTTGTAAGTTTAGTGTGAGCACTTAGGCTGGCAGAGGACAATGTAGTTTAGAGGTAGACCTCTTGTCTCTTAATATGAGAAGTGCGAAGTCCTGAGTTTGAAATCTGCAAAGGGCATGTTTCACTTCGGATGTGTGGATGTTTTTCGCTGCATTTGAAGGGCATCTACTTCCTGGCAGCATGATAGGGATCCAGGCGTCATCTCTTGATATAGTCATAACACTGATGAAAAAGGATGTTGAAACCCAGCCCAAACAAATGGAAAGGGTGGCAGAGTTAGCTGACGTAACCAGAAGCTGCAATCGGATATTAGGAAAAAGAATTCAGGCAGTGCTGTGGTAAACTGGGTACTTTTGAATTTGCTTGGGAACATCAACATGCACTAGTCTCAAAGCTGGTCTTTGTTGTTGCAATGAGTCAAGGGGAGTAGGTCAAGGTAAAAGTGCACAGTAGGAAAAACTAGTGGGTCAGACAACTGCTGTTTGAATGTGAACGTTAATCGAGCTTACAATGGCGACGGAGTGTGGGGTTAAAGGAAGAACTACCATTGCTGCCTTTCTAACACCAGCACTAAAACAGTAGTGCAATACCCTGTAAAAGATCAAAACAGTTGCCTGTGTCAAACTTCATAGAATGAACTACACAAAAGTTTGCTTCCAAGCAGAGTAGGACCTGAAATCTGGTCAGTGTTCCGAATTTAAGTTTTAATTTATCCTAACTTGAATTTACTTTGATTTTTTGTTTTCCATTAATTCTTCACACTTGCTTTAATATTAGTTGTAGTTCCAGTTTCTATTATCCTTAAGACTTATTTTGATGGAAGTTCCGGTTTTATAGTTTCATGTTGTGTTTTTGTTTTTCCTTTGCTTTTGCACATTCCATATCTGTGATGAAATTTAGCTTAAGTTAGTCTTAATTTTAAAAGATTACACTTATGCATTTAATGGTATAAAATGGCATAAGTTCAGCTTTAGTTCCAGGAGCAATTATTATATGAAAATGTCACCAGTATAGCATTAACTGCTGAGATATTACCTTATTTCTATGTCTGTATTCATCAAAGTCTTTGCTTTCCCCATGTAGTCTTGTGCAGATGTTTGTTAATAACACTGGTTCACATGAGAAAGTTGGATTGTAAGTTAATGTAAATATTGTTTATCTGTTCATGCTATCATGTTTGTGATGTAACACACAGACTTAATATTTGTCTTACTGAGGATGAATTACTAATTCATATTATTTGGGGGTGTAGAGCACCAAAAAGATAACTCCACCACAGATAGTTTTCAAAATACCACCGAGAAAAAAATCTGAAGGTGACGTGAGATTCTGCTATTTATCCCTTGCCAAGCTTCTGCTATATATATAGAAATGTTAGCCCCTTGCCGGGGCTGGATTTCGATGGCCCATGAAGAGGCCTATGCTATAGGAAGCTGTAGTTTGTGTTATGTGGCAAGTTTTAACAATAACAACAAGAACAATGCAGCTCGTCACAACATTATGTTGCCAGTCAGATAACAGGGCCATTTTGCCTTAGCCGACGTTAAATAAAGTCAGACTATGCTGCCAAGAGTCAGTGCAACTAATGGGGGTTGAAGCTGATCGTTTTTTTAAAAAAAAATTATTATTGTGAGAGAAATTATAAACTTATCCAATAAATGAAATAAATTCCTTAGTTCTAGGCAGGTCCCTCCAAACTCTGAAGCCTTGAGCTATGGACCGGTTTGTTGGTAGCATAGATCTAAATATGGCACAGTTTGTAAATATGCCACAGTCTGATCTTGCCACAAACTCTTACCCTAAAACAGTTCAATGCCCAGTTCGGGTCAAAAGTGGAGTTATACATGGTTTGCTCTATGCCCAAGATCTCTTCCTTTTTGCATAGGTATCGACATGTATGTTTCCCTCCCGCACTTCCTTGGGGCAGATCCTTATTATCGCCGACAAGTGGATGATGGCCTCAAGCCAGATGAAGCCAAGCACAGGCCTTTCTTTGATGTAGACAAGGTGATTTTTTTGGAGGGGAGGAGGAGGTGGAGGGAAGAAAGTAGCCATAGAACAGTAACACTCGTTTCCGACAATCTAAGATCACACATAAGAGGAAAAAAAGAGTGTTTTCTAATCTTGTCTTTACACTAAGATTTAGGGGGAAAAAAGATCACATTTGGCTTGTGAATCCAATAGCTGCAGTTTGCATGACCCCACTCTCTTGTGAGACTCAAAAAAAGCGAAAGCAGATAGGAGAAACAATAGATCTCTGCCGAAAACTAGTGTCATGTCCATAGAGGAAGGAAGGATGGAGAGAGGGAGATGGAAGGAAGAGGATGAAAGGAGGAAGGATGTGAGGGACTGATTGATAAGGACAGAAATCGTCTCAGTTGCTAGGATATCATCCAGTCATGTTACAGGCAATCCAGTGATGAGATTTCTACTTCCATAATTCTCAAGACGGGCTTGACGAGCCAACTTTTGAATGGCTGGTTTCTTGGTGCTAATTAATTAATAGTCCATTAACATGGATTGACCAGTTTAGTGTTTCTTAAGATGAGAAATTTAGCCTAAATTTTGAAAAAAAAAATATTAGAGGATTTGGGGGCGGGGGGGGGGGG
>JAWQUT010000259.1:47444-60929 GCA_033807755.1 Ellobium chinense | reverse complement strand
GGGGGGGGGGGGGGGGGGGGGGTGTATTTGTTTTGGACCCGTAAAATAATTTGTTAATTTATCTTCCTTTGGGGGGCATGTTGTTCCTGGCATCCTGTGATTTTTGAAGAAAGAGAACATCAAAGAAAAGAAAATATAGAGCCATTAAAGGTTAAGCTAGGATTAGCTTACAACAAGGGAGATAACATTTTTCGACAATTGTTGAGCTCGCTTCAAATTATGTCCCCTGAGCACTGAATGTCCATCTTTATTTAATGTTAATCGGTCTATTGACGCTCATTATTTTTCATTCTCACTTGATTTTTCAACATTAGGGCTGTGCTGCAATATAGGCAAATGATCTAAGCATATTAATTTTGTTTAAGGCATATCAATGCATACTCAGTGTTCTATTTATATTTAGAAAAGCATACAAGAAAGTCTGTTATGGGAATTTCTTTACTGACAAACTGCATTCAAAAGCATTCATCTAGGATTCTGACGACAATTTTCCATTTTTATCAGGCTTGTTTACCATGACATTCACCTGGTGGTAAAGGGCAGAGGTATAGCAGCATATAACGAAATGTCGTATAATATATTTCTGACTTTTTAATCACAGTCGTCTGGTATAACAGTGAGCAGTCGACGACGTCATCAGCTGAATATGCACGTGAAAACGGAACACCTACATGAGACCTACCTGCCCTTGTTTTGGATTGAGCTGGTAAGTGTGAAAATGTTCGACTAACTGACATGCATGATTTTTCTCAACCACCACTGTAAAATAAAACAAGTGCATACCATGTAATGTAGAAGAGAACAGATGGTAAAGTTTATTGTGTGAAAAGATGTCTGGCCACCAACCAAACACACGACATATTTGCCATATCACTTGACTTTATCCGTTTATTTTTTAAATTCGCCTCTGTTCTTCCAGACTGAGAGGAGAAATTGTTTAATTTTTATGTCATTTTCTCTTTCAGGATACTGACTACTTTTTGGCCACTTTGTAGGTTTTTGATGGCGCTTTTTGGGGTTATTTATTTGTCAAGTTTGGTTTGGTCCATTATAAAATCTGACCTGGCACAGTGAAATTGAATACGTTCTCAAATGAGCAGGCTTTCTGGGTATTTATAATAATAATAATGATAATAATAACAATGTATAATAATAATCATGTAAAGTGGGCAATGCCTGAATACAAGACTTCTAATCCTAATCATTATGACTTCCATCTTGTAAGAGTGCTGACCTGGAGGATGCTGACGTGGCGTTGTTGAAGGTGTTCAACTGTGCCCAGACAATTGTGTTCGCCGTGGGCATTTTCATAGCAGCTGTGGCCACTCTTCTGAGCTTTCTCGTGATATTCTTCTCTGTCTACCATCTGCTGAGAGGATGTAAGTGAACAGCTGTTGCTGCTGCTGCTGATGTTGGTGGTGATGATGATGATGATGATGATGATGATTTGATATGATTTCCTATGATGATGATGATGATGAGAAGAGGGTTTCTGCCAAAACTTTTAAAATCATGATTAAACATTTTTCGTTTCTGTCAATGGATGATGATTATGATAATGATGATGATGATGGTGATGACGGTGATGATGATGATGCTGATCTGATATGATCGCCTATGATGATGATGATGCTGAACTGAAGAAGGCTTATGTCAAACAATTTAGATTTGCGATTGAACATTTTTAGCTACCGTTAATTTTTCATTTAGATATATCGGGGATAAAACATGTTTTTCAGGAGTTTTGCTTATTTTACAATGATTATGATGATAATGATGGTAAGAATAATATTGTCCCTTCAGCTGTTATAAGTACGCATTGTCCTTTGCCTCTCCAACAAAAGCAATGTTTTCCCCTTTTGTGTTGTTGTGGTGTGCAGATAGTTGGGACTGTGGAAAGAGCTGAAGAGAAGGGGGTAAGGTTCATGGTTACCCTTCACCTCAGCGCAATCGTGTTCCACTTAATCACAAGATCTCTTTACTTGCAACATTTTCAAAGAACAGTACACACTGTATTTTCTATAAGGTCACTGGAAATGAGTATCTCACCACTTTTGTGAATAACAACTTTTTGTAGGTTTTCAAAGAGTTGCAAATAAGCTAAGGCGATTGTGCATAATGAATAAGGAAATGGTTGTATTGGGACATCTTTATCTGTAGACTTGAGACGTGACTTCGGTGATGGATCATTCTGGTTTGGGTTATACAGGAAGTGACAGGGGTACAGGCCAGTACAGGGTTAACACAGACCTTGAAATCTGGAAAAAATCATAGAAAATTGGGCACTGAAATTTCCAGGTCTGGATTCTGCAACAATGTTCATGGAAAAATTAAAGAAAAAAAAACAAACACGCACGCACACACGCATGCAAGCAGGCACCCAAGCAGGCACGCTCGCACCCAAGCATGCACGCACGCACGCACGCACCAAAAAAGACGATTGGCGGTTATAATTCTGTCTGGAATAAAGTACCTGTACTGTCCCTTGCATCGACCTGACTGATATCTTATTGCATAGCGGATAAATCATGCACTACAAAAAATGTTGAGTGACTAGACTACTCTAATAATGTTATCATTAATCTTTGTAGCGTTAAAGACGGATTAATTCGCTCTAACTGCTATCTACGGATGAAGCGGTTGACCGTTTCAATCGTCACTCCCTGCCTAATCGAAAGAAGCTCAGACCGGTCTAGCTCGCCTGGTAACAACGCACCTGGCCCATCAAGGCAATAACAGTATTATGGCGTAATATCGAGCGCTCATGCCGTGCTTTAGATGTGGCGATACCAGACACAGATATGTATGGATAGAAATATCATGGAAAACCCGTCGTTTTGTTTTGTTTTTTTTTGTTTTGATATTACATGGAAAATCTGGGGACATTAGTAATCATCATGTAGTTACAATATGTGGATTAGCGTCAGCCTTGAGCCAGTAACTCCTGAGCAAAAGCGCTGAAAATATTTACGTGCGAGGTCAAATGATTTTCCCAGGGAGAACATCTGAAAAGTGAAAGGATGAATGGGTTAAATGGACCCCAGTCCCTGACTCAGTTAGTTTGGTAGATTCTCTCATTGTCAAAAAGTGTAAATTTTCACTCACCTCCTCTCTTCATTGTTTTTAGTCAATATTTATCTCAATTCCAACCATACACACAGCCACTCTATCCCGTTCTCATAATTTAGTTTATTTTATACTCTTCCTTTCTCCCACTTTTCTTCTTCTGCGGAACTAAACTTTTTTTTTTTTTTTTAAGGTTGCAGCATTAAGGAAGTAATTACCATTATTATGAAACGGCCCATTTATGTATTTTAATTAGCCCTGTCTCAGTCAGCTGTCAGTGTAGTTGGTTTCTATCAAGACTGATGTAATCGCCATGTGCTAAAGTTCGTTTTTCGTGGCAAAAACGATGTGCTAGGTGTTGTAATGTTTCACTTGCACCAACGATTCCATGTTCTGTACCAAAATCGCGATTTTTGTGGATAAGTGAAGAAATTTCCTTGTGCAATCCTTATTGCCGTAAATTTTGGCTGCTTTTTTTAGTGTATATATGACGTTGTTATGAGATAAGTGGACAGCCTTGCACTTCCCATCCATCCGAGATACTGTTGATAGACGCTGACCAATAGTTTACGGAAACTTGAATGCTTTTTATCCCAAAACAGAGGTATTTTGTACATGAGAGTTTCTTCTTTGCAGTCCTTGACGCATATATAGACTAGTCAACTCTGTTTAATCTTAACTTCACAGAAGAGCGTATGAAATGAAGCATTTGTCATCTGCAGCGCGCTGCAATGGGTCTAAGGCTCTGAACAGTCATTCGACACTCACTCAGCCACCGGGTGTTGTTTTTTTATGTTTTAGTTCCAAGAGATAAGGGGCACAAATAGAATGTACTCAATTTGAATATGAAGGATTTATGAAAAAAAAATGCCTTAATCACCAGTGAGGGATCGAAGTAATGAAGACCAGGTAAAAACTACAGTATGTTGTTAATCAAAGATAAAATAGAATTGTGAAAAAATTGTAAGAACGATGTTGTTCTATGGAATGGAAATGTGCATGTAGTCTAAATACTCCTATTGCTACGTAACATAGGCAAAAATAAGCTTAGAAAGTCCGGTCAGTAGATAAAGCACTGTGTAACAAAGAGGCCCTATCGTTCTTCGCAATTATTTGCATATTGATTGGTTGTATCTCTTTGACTGTATAAACTGACCTTAACTTTGAAAGCATGAAAGCTACTGAAAACAAGTCAGGCTCGAACATTGCCATGGCTGCCTCTTTAGTGATGAAAAGGCTTTAGACATTATCAAATAAAATGACTATGATATGATGATGAAGTGAACTTAGCTGCATGTTTTCTAATGTTTTTGATTCATTTCTCTTTGCCTCACTATCCCTATTTTTGTGATAGCAGCATTATTGTTTGACATGTCTAGTGTCACAGGCTTCAACACACTGGCCTTTACCAGGCAAAAAAAATATTTATCACCAAATGGTAATTTCTTTTGGCCAGGGCACATTGTATGACATGGCTTGAAGCTTAGATCAATAAAAGTTATTCGTTGACCTTTCCAAAACTATATTATCATTCATGAAAATTCAGTATTAATCTCAATGGCAGAATATTTTGAAGTGTGACAAAAATGGTATATAATCAGAGAATTCCAGTGGGCATAACCTTGCATATTCATGAAATAAATCAAGTGGAAGGTCTGATTAGTCAGAGCTATGTGTTTCCAGTTGTTGTATCCATTATCAGAAAAAAGCGATTGTGATTTAATGAAACTGCAATCAAAAGGATTGTAATAAAGTGGAATTATCTATCCTACACTGTACTCTTCTTTTTGAGGTGAAGATGATGACGACGGACAGTATCGTCCTCTATCACTGCAACCGGACCATCCAACACAACGGGGTCTCTGTGGATGTTGCACCACTGTCTGATATGTCTTGTGAAGAAATCGCAGAACAGACTCATATGTGACCAAATATTGCCCGTCCTCTTGGTAGCCAAAGCAGGTCTAGATAAGTGACGTCTAGCATTCATGATGAAAGTAGAATGTATTTTAAATTAGCTGCAGGATTCCCTGGTTTGTTTTTTATTCTTTGAAAATGTCACTCCTGTTTCACAGAAGACAAATGTTTGAAAATAAAGTAGATGCAACTGAAATTTGTTTGCATACTGACCATATAAACTTGAAGTCATTCATATGATTCAATGTTTTGACACCTATTTCATAGCAAGGATAAATCTGACGTCTTCTGACGACAAAACTCATCTTTTGCCAGAAATTCTGCTTTTGAGAAAACTGAGTCATGGCTCTGTTTGAATATATGTATAGCTCTTTGCTTCAATATAATTTTTGTGTCATTTCTTAAAGTATATCAATAGAATTTGCATGTTTGGAAAAAAAATGTTGGGAGATACCTATTGACATACAATTAACAAATGTGAGAACAAGTAATTTTGATGGGAAAACCAAGTAAGCTTTTATGTCAAAAGACATTAGAAGTGGTGTTGCCATCTTTGATAACTCTTACCTTTTGTCTTGTAATGAGTGTGTATGCGAACAGAATTTAACACTGTGTGTAGATGTTCACAATGTGTGTCCAGGTTCATGCAAACTGTTGTAAATATGCAAAATCAGTGACTTGCCATCATGACAGGATGCATGTTTTTTTCTTTTGCCAAGTCATATGTGTGCAATTTCAGTCATTATGAAACTACAATCACAGTAGATCTGGTAGTTGTGGTCTGTTTCTGAGGTCTGCATGATGAACTCATAATAGAGGTCATCTTTCCCAGGCATGCCTGTGTGTTAATAACCATAGGCAGTAGTTTAAGCAGATCATAGGTCAGAAGGTCAGGGGAGCTTCTTTCAAAGATGCACAGGCCTATTAAAGCACGAACTGTTATGCTGATGCATAAAGTAGTGATTGATGCGATGGTGACCATTCGGTGAATATTCACCTGTAGTTCCGAACAATATATATTTCATTTGTTAAAGAATCTCCTTTATAAACTACAAGGAGAGTACATTATAGATTTGACTATATAGCGTTTCTTACTGAATTAAAATACTTCCCATCGTTGGTCACCGATAGTGCTTTAAAGGTGATGCATGGTATGTGTGTGTGTATAATGTCATGATGTCATTTAGTGTTATGTAAGTGTTCATATGCATTAGCTAACACACCATGATGGTGCTCCTTTGCAATTTGTGAGCTCATTCAAAAACAAAATAACTGATTTATTCCGTCTGGATTGTTGCCTTTGCTGTCTGGTCAATTGCCATAGCATTTAAAATGAATGGGCCAAGCATTAACATGTGATGTTTCAGAGTGAGTGTAGTCCATTAACACTCTAACCAAAACATATTTATCCAGAGCACATGAGCACATAAAATGAGATAGTACGGAAAACAAGATTACACCCGGAAGATTTTTTGTTTTGTTTTGTTTTTGTCAGTTGTCAATGCATGAAACTGGTAAAATTCTGGGGAATGGCGGGAGAATTTAATGGCAGTTTTATTTTGTACCAGCGATGGATAAATAAAGAGTCCTCATCAGGTTTTAGTTCATTTTAAAGAACTGATCCCTATCGAGGTTTAGATCGAAGCACTCACTGGTAGGCTTCGCCGACAACTTGAATGTAACGTTATTGGTGAGTAGTTTTTTGTTTTTTGTTTGACAAGAATAGAGGAACATAGATTAATTGACAAGGGATGTGGAAGTCCTTGTTGTTATCTTGTGCCAGGATTAAGGGATGAGATCTTGCACTAAATATGGCTTGCTTGGATGCGAAATGTAATACATATTTTGTAATATTTATTGTCCCCAAGGGCAGGGGTCACGTGTCACTATTCAAAGACTGCTCCCAGCAATCAAATCAATCTGTTTTTGCTTCAATAGACTTTAATTGTTTGATAGGAAAAGCTGATGTTCTGCTGCTGATGAAATCATCACACTTTGAAGTGAGGAAAAAAACACTCTTTGCTCATATATAAACACATACTGTTGAATTCACCACCTCTGGTGCTTTAATGTTCTCTTTCTTTCTACAATTCTGCTATTCAGATGATTGAATGTCCCGGTGCAGTCAAATCCATTCTAAAACTTTCCATTTAGTCATGCAAATGTCAATTCGTTTTTATAGCAGTGTATTCCCGTGAAGATTTCTCTTTTTCCTTTTTTCCCCTGTCAGGCTGAGTATTCACAAGACTATGGTAGTAGTCTTTTGTATATAAACATGAATTTTTCATTTTACCTTTAGGAGTTTTGCATGCTCAAATTACACGCTGCAGAACATTCTAACAATTACATGCGCATTTTGTTTCTCTCAATATTAATGTTGTTGCTCATGCAATAATAAGCATGTGCTCGAATATTTACGCCCGAATTCTCTCTGCAAACTGATATAAGCTTCATCAGCAAGAATAAATATCATTTGCTAAAAGCATTAATTTGCTAATGTCTTTAGCCCTTTCATTCCATAATGTTTATCAGGTTAATGTAGACTGATAAATGAGAATGTGAAAGTGTTAGTAAATGTCCGCTTACTGCAACATATACTACAAGTACATAATTTATGAGACTGCACTGTTATAAATGTAACATACATTCAACAGAACACGTATTCATTTAATAACATTGCTTTGTGTGTACAATTTTTTTTAAGTTGTTTTATACTTTACAATGCAGAACTATATATGGCTACAGTTGATGCTGTTTAATATTTTTGGAATATTGTATTTGAATATTTTTGTTTTCAATAAAGAGGATTCTCATTGTACTGGCCCTTGAAGCTTGTGTTTACCATCACTGTGCGTGCATAGATTCGTTAGCTCACTGCACATCTCTTACGCACTGCATGTCACAAAGACATGAGTAATAGAGCCAGTTAGTCAGCTCCAACAAAGCTCGCTCACGATTTAAGCAAAATATAAATAGTATTCTAACTGTGTCATCAAACCTCGCTTCCAAAATTAAAAGATGCATCAGCCAATAACAGCCAACGTAACAGTCCATATCAGCCAGTCGTGTTTTTCTGACAATAATGGAAAAGTAGACTATGGAAGTAATGATTTGTTGGAGTTGTGTCTTGCGATGCCCAGATGACCGTGCATAAGAGTGGTCTACAGGCATTGTCAAGATAACAGAAAAAAAAGCAGCCTTCATCCAATTTAAGGTCTTTTGACCCTTTCATGCCAGACGTACAGCTCAACCCGTGTTAGGAAGCGATGCGTATCATTAATACTGTACTTAGCTGGGTGAAGGTCAAAAGATTTTCAATATTTTCCAATCTCAGGAGAGCTCCAAGACCACTTTTTTTTTTTTGCTGCTGATATCAAGCTAAACTGTCCAGCTAAACTGCTACTTTGGTGTTCCCTGGTCATGATAGCAGACCGCTATAGGCCATGAACTGGGTGGTCAGTTCTAGATCTGTTCAGTTTCCTCCACAACCGTTCTGTTTACCCCGCTGTACTGATTCGTACTGCTGATTAGTCAAAGTAGTGTATAAAGAGGTGACTGAGCCCAACAACAACAACAACAACAACAACAACAACAACAACAACAACAACAACATCAACATCAACATCAACATCAACATCATCAACAACAACAACAACAACAACAACAACAACAACAACATCAACAACAACATCATCATCAACAACAACATCAACAACAACATCAACAACAACATCAACAACATCATCATCAACAACATCATCAACAACATCATCAACAACATCATCAACAACAACATCAACACCATCAACACCATCAACACCATCAACACCATCAACAACATCAACAACATCAACAACAACAACAACAACAACGCTTTTGCAGTTTACCAGAGATGAATAAGTGAGGGGGTGAGTGAATGGCCAGAGAGGCTAAAAGACAAATAGATTAGGAATGCAGTCATAAATCTCACAACTTTGGATATCGTATTGCCCGACATCCTAAGTCAGTTAGATTTGTAGATCAAATTTTACTCACGAATTTGTACACATCCTAAATGATGGACTGACCGCTAAAATTCGAGTTTATGAGTTCTTACTGTAGATACTCAGGGACGTAGCGAATTGGTAGTTAAAATGATAGTCGTTGACTACCGCTTGGAAAAAGAGCGTCTTTTAAAAGTTAGATTACCAAAAAGTACTGAAATAAAAAATGCTAGCGCCCATAGCCCTTCATGAATTCGCAACTTGCAATAGACTAAGCCAAACAAGAATACATGCTACACAAGTCGCTTGAATTTTTTAATCACAAGACTGGCACTAGCAGTAACCTGATTGAGCTCCAAACGCAGCCCAGCTTAGCTAGCCAAGTAGGCCTAATCATTTTGGATTTTGACTACATTAGGTTAAATCGCCAGCAGCTCCACTTCTATTGCATTATGCGCAAAAATCAGCACTTGTACCCAGCAGTTTTTCGATGATATTAAAATACTGAAAAACCCAGGAGTTGATCTGCACAATGGCGTGAAATGAGAAAGAACATGAGGTTCAATATTTCAGAATGTAAAAGTTTTACCAAGAAGGACTCTCTCCATTTTGGCCAATCGTGTGTCAATTCTTGACAGTTCACTTTCTGACCACCTTTCACCTGTTCTCGCTCTCCCTTTTCCACTTGGCTACAGTGCTGTCCATGATGTAATCGTTTTCTGTTCACTCTGTAGTCTTTTTTTACTAGTTGTTTTGAATCCTTTTTTTTTGTTTCCTTGTTTCTTTCTTTGTTCTTCGTGTTCACTTTTGTTGCCGAGAAAGGCACATCTACAGAAACGGCCATAGTATTGTCTTTGTTAATTTGTAAAGCAGAACACCTGCTTGTTTGTTTACTGTCCTATTCTTAGCTTTACCTGGGTTCTTTTAATTTTTACAAGTTGGAAAGAATGAACACAAAAACTATTTACACAATGATTTCAGGAGAAAGAAGACTGCCTTTATTAAATGCCACAACAGAGGAGGACATAGGAACTTTTTTTGATAAGAAGTTTAAACTAAATCACATGAATAATTTCATTACAAAAGCAGATCGCACCCTATTGAAACAAGTTTTTATTACGTAGACCTAGGTGAAGAAATGTGCATTATGCTGTGCATAAGTCGTGTAGGATCAGACATTGAGTACGGGGTACCAGTTTAGTCCCAGTATAAGCAATATTTAACTGATAAACTTGAAAAAGTGCGAAATTAATGAGGGTCACCACGTTGATAGTTTATTTTTAAGAAAAAAAAACACTTATGAAATAAAGTTCTTTTCTTTATGTTAAAGAACAAGAAGTGGAGACTTTATGTATATCTTTAAAATTAAAATACTACATGGCTATCAGCTATGACATTATCAACATGTCTGACTTTTTTTCAATTTAGTCACACAAAAATAACGAAGTAATGATTTTAATCCTCTCAAATGACACTGTAGTACAAAGTTAAGACCAATGGTCATTAATGATTGGAATAATGTCTACCGGTATGCTTCATAATGATATGGTTTCTACTATAGTGCGTTCACAAAAAGATGAACAGAGTTTTTTAAAAATATCTTTTTTCCTATTGAATGGATTGTTTCCAAATTTTGCACAGACTTCTAAACCAATTTGTCTTAACAGAAACTATTTTTTTCACATCGTCTTTGTATCTGTGGTAAAAGTTTTTTTCTTAAACATTTGGAAATTAACGATGACAGGTAAGTTTCTCAAACATGCATAGTTTTACAGAATGAAAGTTGAAAATGTAAACATTTAAGAAGACGCATAGGTAGAAACTGCTTAAACGTAATGATCACAAAAATAATTTTCAAAAACCGCTTTAGAAGCCTTCACTTAAAGGCAACAGATTAATGCAAACGAGCAGAACAAAAACAGGATAAAAACTGAAAAGACCTATCTAGAAGTAGTGCTGAAGTCAAAACCATGCTGGCATCTGAACGTAGGGGCATATAAAATGTGCATTCAGTAGCATCGAAAGTTTGAGACATTGCCATTGAATAGAATAAGGCTGTAGAAAATAAAAGTATCTAGTGGTACATAGAAAACACTAGTGGTGCATATTTGGTTGTTGCATGTGAGTCATAATGTGGAAGTGTGCACACCTACTAGACATTTGCTAGAAATGTGATGTCTGTTGTGAAAACCAGATGTGAGAACTGAGCAAAATGGTGGCAGCCATCTAAATCTTTTAAATTTGTCAGTGGAACTTTTCATCAACGGCTGCCGTGTATTGGAGGAGGATGTGGCAAGAATGAACTTTTTAGTAATTTGGTGCTCAATTTTTCAATAATAAAGAAATATGATAGTTTATAAGAAACATTATATAGTCTATATACTTCGGAATCCTAAATTTCCAAAATATGTATGCAATTTTCTGCAGGATGGTGCAAATAATCAAAATGCATCAAGACGCTACTGAGGCGCTCTCCTATGACGTCACACCACTGTAAATATACTCAATTTCTGACCAGGCCGCAGATGTAGTTTTTTACTAACGATTATTGAGAAAACTTTTACAACGAACATAGAGGAGGGGGGCAAAAAATATTTTCTGTTGAGACAAACTGGTATAGACAATTGTGCAAAGTTTGGAAACAATTCATCCAGGGATAAAAAAGTTCTGTTGAAAAACCTTTGATCAAACAATGGTGAACGCATTATAGTGATTTAAATCATGTTAAACTTTATATTGACTTACGCTTGTATTAAACAGCGGCACGCAGCCTGGTAATGTAAATTGATGGGAGAGTCATTTTGAGCGAACCAGCTCATGGATTTTAAATTATGATACCTAACAGTGATGTATATGGACCTGATAAATTGGATACAACATAAATACTATAATTATGGCTTCAGTGGATTAGATAGTACATCACGGAAAGCTTTTAACCTGATCACCATGCACAGTATACAATCATGATAAGAGTCAAGCACACACATATTTCAGACTGTAAATGGCACCTATCAAATATTTATGGCCAAAAAACGTTTGCTGTTTAGCCAGATTGCCAGCTGTTATTGCGTTGCCAGAGGCTTCCTTGATACTGATAGACAAACTTTCAGGTCGTTCCGGGTGCAATTCACCCTTGTACATTAAATATTCATGAGCAGGCCGAGTGCTACATTCATTCGCGATGACCAGTAAACATGGATAGAAACAGTTGTGTTCCACGATGCACGGTTAGTTCTGATAGATGCACGGATCTTACGTTTCAGAATACTGTTTTACAACAAATCCCTCGGATGCAAGAGGACTGTCAAGATCCATAGGGACCCCAGGAAATTGTTCCAGGTGAGTTGATATGAAATAGGGTTATCCGGCAACGTGAAAAGTGCAGCTTTAAGATGCAAATGAATTTCCTGCCGGAAAGTTTATACCGTGTGAAGCTAAAACAGTTAGTTTACGCTGTTTCAATGGTCAAGACGTGGCGATAGAAAGAAATTTTAATAATAATTTTTCTTTTCCACGACCTTGCGTTGCCTAATACAAAAACATATGCATGTCCATAAAAGTGGAGTGAGTGGAGTGAGTGGAATGAGTGGAATCTCGGCGATAGAGACAGCTCCTTCTTTACTTCGTACTTGAACACGGTGGACCGGAAATTCGAAACCTCACCTGGTTAAAAAAAAAAAAAGCTTCGGAATAATCATGTGATCATTAAGAGAGGCCTGCGCTAGTGAAACGAACAGTGATTCCACTAGAAACGGAATATTATTCTGCATGTGAAATTGAGGATGGCTCGGTGCATTATTTAGAAATAATGTATGAGTGTCAATTTTGAAATTCCAGAAGTTTGAAAATTAAAGCACAGTAAGTTCCGTTTAATAGTGGGTTCTGTTTAATTTGTATTGTGTATTTTTACTCAAAAATCACTTGCTCGTCGCAACTCTTTTATTTATATCACAAGTTTTGTCATGCTGTCGAGGACTTGCGATTATACGGAATAGTTGTATGCCTATAGGCTTAAGACTTTGATACAAATATCTCATAATTTTATAAGCAATGCTTCCAATCATTAAAAATTTACAAATCGTCTTTTGGATGCAATGCCCTTGTGAACCTTCTATCCTACCAAAATTCTGGATAATGTTAAAGCCTTTGATTTGCCTCCAATTCTGCACATGTTGTGTCAAAACCTTAGGTTTGCTTCCCCTGTAAAATTTGGCTTTCGGCGTATTTTGGGATATTGCATCCAAACGACCAAAGAGTATTTCCAAACTTTCCCGACCTCTGGACAGCTGCTCTTCACTTTGCTGAATACCCGATTTGTCACTTTCATCACTTGAAATTAAGGATTAAAAAAAAAATAACGTTAAGAACTGAAATTAGAAATGATCTGTGGAAAAGAAAATGTTTGTTTCCACGCTTTAAAAGCCGTATACGTGAGTTTACCTCGCTACAGATACACTCGAAGAATGAGAAAAAGAATGAGTAGTAGGATTAGTAATAGTAGGAGGAGGAGGAGGAGGAG
>JAWQUT010000259.1:16290-36408 GCA_033807755.1 Ellobium chinense | reverse complement strand
GTTTTGATCTTCATTTCAATAAAATAGAAATACATTGTTTACATGCGATCAGCTGATTTCAGCGGTCAGTGGGTAAGAACACATGACCACAGGTCTACGGGCATGCAGGCAGGCGATGCAGTCATGCATCACGAGGCGAAGATAAAAATGGGTCACACTCGTTACGGGCTGTCCGGACAGTTGAAGACCATGGTCTCAAAAATCTCTCTGTATGGGCATAAACTCTATGTAAAGAATGTAAAATTATGGTGAATAGATGCACAAATGGCTGATCAATCATACCATCAAATTTATTCGGCGAAATCACTCGAATTCTGAGTTAAATTATTTGAAAGTATACGCAACTTAACGCGAGGTCTCGATACGGCTAGCCGTTGGTGTAATTCTCCGTAACGCGGGCGAAGCTCCCTCGATACGGGACGTCGGCGCAGGTAACGTTGGGCCGCGAACTGTCTATTAAGTGAATAGCGTTGTGCAGAGCCGACTGTATGGTCTAACAGGATTTGACTGTTCCACTGCCCTGCCACACGTTGAGGCTTGGTAAAGACGTGCCTGATTTAAATGCCAAAAATATTCAGGTATTTTTCTATTTATCCACTGAAAGCAGTTCTAACCCACCTGTTTTATCTCGCCCACTAAATTCCGCACATTGACGTTGTCCTGAAGTGACTCTCTGCGCTCATCCGCTTCGGGAAAGGTAAACTCATTACTGCCAGCAATAATCACTGTCACACTCTTCCGAATACTCTTGACAACTTAACTCGTATCATTTATATTTCATCATTTCGTTGATGGTTTCCATAGCAACCATGTAAACCATCACCAGTCGGCGGTATCATTAAAGGGTATTTAATTTTGATGGTGTAGACTAGTGGTGTAGCCAATGACCTCATTATGTGGCTTTGTTCCTCGCATTAGATTTGAGTAAGCTGGATTTTATTGAGTACTCAGCCTACCGTCGCGCCACCGGGCTTAGTTCTTTATGTAGTCTCTAGTAAACTGCAACTCTTCTTGGGGTTTCAATATCGGTGCATTTTATTACCCCACTCTGTGAGTTTACGCTGTTCACTAAGTGTAAGTATATTTATAGCTTTGCATGTTGAATGAAGATTGTGTTTTCGAGAAATCAGTGGGCACATTTTATCTTTAATAATTATAACTACCCGACCAGGTCTTATCACTCTTTTGTTTTTCAGGCATATCACCATTATTATTATCTTTGCGGGCTACATCACTCCATTTCATTCTTAGCTCTCTATATGTTAAAAATACGACTTTTATTTACCACGTTGGGAAGTTGATTTACAATGTCATACAATGTTATACATCTCATTCATAATAATAATAATACAAACACATAGGATAATATACATCATACATGTAAACACATAATATTACAAATGAAATACATAACAAAGTCATTGCTAGTCGCTAGCGTTCAGCGCCCTCGTCCCCTTAGCTCTAAAGCCAGATACTAATTCACACCTCGAATGGGGAAAAGGGAGTAAAGTGTCTTTCCCAATGACACTACAGTGTAACCACACCACCCGGCCCGTGGTCCAAACTCACAAACTTTAGACTTGACAGTCGTCAGTCTTCAGTTTCTGAGTTCGACCCACAAACCACACTGCGCCACCACTAAGCATACTGTGTCCACACATCCATGCTGCATTATTCAGACCTGCTTGCTAAATGTTTCATCCAATACCAATCTGAGCTTGAAACTGGTTCCCTACTCTTCTCAATTAACATTTTGGGAAAAATAAAATGAGAATGTGTTTCACGCAAGCGATGTTAACATTCATCTGCACACAACAACGCAATTAAATACAATGCCTTAGCTGTTCTAGTTCAGTACTCTTCATTTTGCATGCTTGCGATGGAAGTTTGAATTACTGTGCCAGCGTGTGAACTGCGTAGTTGAGTGATGTTTTATATATGAATGTAAAGTGATTACTGCCAATATTTTTTTAAATTTTTGCTTTGTTGTTGTTGTTGTTGTTGTTGTTGTTGTTGTTGTTGTTGTTGTTATTTGAAACCTAGCATTCACTAAATAATTCCATCGAACAATGAGCGACATTTTGACTTCCGTCCACTTAAGAGATGAGTAGATATTCGGGGGTGCAGAATAGGGCTGGGAAGTGGGGAGAAGCGTCGGATGGGAATTAAAAGCTTATGTTAATAAAAACATATGACAGGAGAGAAAAGACATAAAGAACAATGAGTTCTCACATGTAGATTCGAAATATTAAAATGGTGATCGTAAATTTGAAAAAAAACTAAAAAAAAAAAAAGAAAAAAAAAGACGATAGAAGGAGGGAAACCAAAAAATGACGAAAGAGAAGATGATTAATATGAAGAAGAAGAAGGAGCAGGAGGGGAGAAGAAGAGGAAGAAGAAGTAGAAGAAGAAGAAGAAGGGAGACAAAAAGGAACGGGATGGCTAGTTCAGGTGGGTGCGGGGGATGGTTGAACAGGTCCATAGCTGGAGAATAAACTCCAGACTTGACCTGTTTGCGCTGGAGCAAGACGTGGTTACATCTGTTGAACTTTTCTCATTTTTAGATTTCAATTAATCTGAATTCACAGTTCAATTTTTGCTCTATATGTCCCGTGTGGACAACATAATTTTGTCTAAGTAGATGTCTTTAAAGTTTAATTCTCTTAGCAGTGTAATCTTCTTCATTTCAGGCATCCTCTTTCGTGGAAGGGGAGGGGGAATGTTTCATACTGATCGACATAACTTTATAGGTCTCTAGGGGCGAGAGTCAATACTGAGATATCAGCATTGGGAAATCTAACCCGAGTATAATGTGTCTGTATCTTTATATGGGGTGGATTGTAAGTGTTATGTTCTACTCTAAACTTCTCTTTGTAATATATTTGTTTTTATAAAGACCTAAAAGTTTTCCTTTCATTAAAAAGAAAATACGCAGTCGGGTTTGTCAGTGTTTTAAGAGAGGATGAGAAACGAGGCATATTATTTTGTGCCACCAATATTCGGAAAACTGATTGTCTATACATTCAGTACCGGTAGGTCGATATCCAACGTAAACAAGTTTAATGTCCGATATTTCAGGGTTAATGTGTACTTCTTGCAGCCCAAGGGAGACTAGATAAATGACACGAGCTGATCTAGTTTCTGCCACTCCCATGTTGTCGAATTCAAGAGTGAGGTTAAAATTTCGGAGCGGAAACAGTCAGTGAGCTGGCGATTTCATTTTACTCAGTCACCTCTTGCCTCGTTTTTCAGAATTGAATACTAGTGAGAATGTTCATAAATGGACTTAGTCTATAGCCTTTTAGATACTGTAGGCAGCATTAGTGTCACTGTTGGCTGGCCATACTTCAGATTAAAGTTCCATTGTGTCAGTGTTTAAACTGGTGTCTCATAATGTAAATCGGGATTGTGTGACACCACTGACGTTTATCGATAGGAAATAATCTTGTGATTTAATTTACAGTTGTGTTCATAGGATTACTATTTTTTTTCGAGGCATGTCGGAAGTCTTACATCTGCAAACGTGTCATCAAAACAGTGTTAACATTGCACAAACTTGTTTCTTAATGGGCATAAATATTACAGTGGAACCTCAATGTCAAGTACTCGTTGTATAAGTTTATCTTGTCATTAAGTATGACTTTCATATGCCACGGATTCGTTATTACTCTATCATTTCATTATTCAGATGAACTTCCATATTAAGTATACCTTAATAATAAGTATACTTTGCCATTCACCAAGGGCATACTTTATATCGAGATTCTACTGTTAATATTTTCAAGTACTCAGCACGTGAAAAGTCAGAAGTCTTATTTATTGATCACTGGTGTATGTTTTAACAGAAGAAAGCGATCTGCTTGGTCAGACTAAATACATAGAAATGTCCATTCATTTGAGGTTATGTCGGGGAGAGGCATAACTGGGTGCCCTTTACTGCAAACTGTACACTCCCACTCGTTTATTGTTATTAAGCTGGCGTGTTCAGAGCACACTACGGCGCAGACATTTACCCAAAACACTAGGGTGCAGACATATTTTATCCGAAGGGATCGAATTTCGAGAAGCTGGACGCCAAAGAGGTAAAGTAAAAAAAACAACGAAAACACACTTAAGCGGGAGGTATTGTGGCGCTCACATTCTACGCCCAGCCCGCTGCGTTTCGGGCCCGGTATGAGTGGAAGCATAAATCTACCTACCAGCTATGATAGTTCTGATAATCCTAATTTTGGCCAGTTAAGAACAAATGACTGCTATCTGCTGGATGCTGGAATAACTTGCCAGTCCGATCACGATCGAGGTTTTTCATTCCTCTACGTATTCACGTGAAGCTTTGTTGTATCTAGAAATGTTCTTTTACAAGTTCTACACGTTACAATATTTACACGTTTTCTTTCATACAGACATACGGACATGTTGCCGGCTGACTGAAGGTTTTGATAGGTTTGATAAATAGGGCGTCACTCCGTCTTACATAAAAATAAAAATTTTGTCAAAGCATTATTAAGACGAAAATTAATGATGGCGTCACTCTGCAAGCCATTTTGTTTAGAGAGTAACTGAGTCAGAAGTATGACCCTTGTGGTTAAATGCAAGATGACGTTAGTGTAATTCCACCATAGTATAGATTAAAAGTCATCGTGTAAAATATGTGCAGTGCAATAACATAAATTCTAACTACCGACTGGTTATCCAGCAGTACCATTGTACAAAAGTCCTGTGGATATTTCAGTCAAATGTCGCTACTCAACCTCTTAGAGATCAGGGAGTCCACAAAGTAACAAAAAGTTCCTTGTAAGTAAACATATTCGTTTTGTTCATCGTTATCCTTCATGGATTTGACAGATAAAACTTTTATCGACAAGACTTTTCCTACACACAGAAATACATGTGCAAAGTTCTGGATAACTAAGCGTGACAAATTAAATTTCTGATCTTTATTTTTCATGGAGTTAACAGATGAGACTTGTGTCGTCGAGGCTTTTTTTTTTTTTTTTATACGCGGAAAATGTGTTGTGTGTGCAAAGTTCCTAATAATTAAGCGTGACATATTAATTTTTTTATCTGTATAATGAATTTAAGAGGAGAAACTTGTTTCGACGCGACTTTTCCTACACACAGAAAAATATGTGCACAGTTCCTAATAATTAAGGCTTGACAAGATAATTATTTCATCTTAATTTTTAATGGCTTTAACGGATGACACGTGTCGACGAGGTCTTTCCTTCATACAGACAAACAACAACAAGAACAACAAGTTCCTAGCAATCAAATGTGACTTGTGAATATTTCACGTGTACTTTTAATGGATTTGACAGGTGAAACTTGTATTGACGAAGCTTTTCCTACAAGCGAGAAGAGCAAGATGGTGTCCAACAAAAAAGACTTCTTGGGTGAAATTCCAGCGAGCACAATGGAAACGACGAAGGAGAAGAAAGCGAATGCTGATATCGAAGGGGAAGATGAATGTGTCCAGGTATTAGATTCCTTCTCCCAAAACACCACAGCTCATGGGTTTAAGTATGCTGCCAGCAAGGAGAGAAACAAATTTGTCAGGTATGTCGTTCCATCTTCCTCATATCTGCATTAAGTAGTGAACTATCTCTTCTTCATGTCCATCCATCCATCCATCCATCCATCCATCCATCCATCCATCCATCCCGTTCGTCTGTCCGTCAGTGTTGTGAGTTTCAAAATCAGTAAGTAGTGAGTACGTTATTAATATACTGCTATTTACAACTCGATGAGACCTCAAGATCACGAACCAAATGAATTCGAACATCCACATCAACAAAGGTCAATTTTTAATTCTAATTTTGTAAAGTAACAAACTTTGCACCTCGAAAAGCTGCGCCATTCACATGGGGGTTCCCTACGTCTGACTGCGACACTGCATTAATGATTGACTCACAAGTTCTTAAGGGGGTTCACACAGTTTTAATTTTCGTTCATAATTCGACTGCTGAATATTGGGATGCTCATGGAAACAAGCAGCGCGTTCACACGATTCCAAAAATGATTCTAACAATGCCGGCAGCTCACACAGATTGCACATTAAAATGCACATTGATGCATAAGCAATGGTAATGTATTACCGTTCCTGAAAGAACGATGCGTAAAAAAAAATGCTGAGCGTCACATCCTCTTTGGCGTAAATTACACACTGAAAGTAATGCTTACTGCAACAGCAATCTTCCCGCTTGAACACGTTTCCGTGCAACCTGTTGTTCTTGCAACTTTGCAGTAGTGCATTTCTATCTGGAGTCCCAAAGACAACGGTGTTCCTCCGACAACGCCAACAATCGCTACGTCATTGCTTTTATTTTTGTCATGCGATCACTCAGTTTGTTCGTAATACGAATGAAACATTAGAATTGTGCCAGGAGACAGAATGCGAAGAAGAATCGGAAAGGACATTCGATGTCGCGTTTTTGATTTCAGAACGAAAGAAAATTGGAACCATATGAGGCCTCTAGAACGATACAAGAACAGGCTGAGCTGACTAATGTCTTAAAACTGGATCTCGAAAATTGGAATTTATCTAAGGATGATTTCCAGTGGACTCTACTGTGGTGTGTTCTGCATGGATTTTTTTCAAATAAAACTTTAACATTCATGAAGAGCACATGTAGTCTTGAGGAGGATATTCGAGAATTTATTTCTAGCTAAGAAAATAATTTTTAACAACTATACATATCCAGAACGCCTCTCAAAATAAATAACTTTCGGGATAGTGGCTACAATGCCTAAGTATGTCGGGATATGTGATCAGATTATACACAGACATGAAGAAGGATGTGAAGATTTTATGGAGAAGGCTTTACTCACAAATCTTTAATTTTTGACACGAGTGTGCAAATGCAAGATGGACGCCATCGATTTTATTTTTTGGGCGACATCCAGTGAATGATGTTAAGCATACATTTTTGGAAATTACTGATTTAAAAATAAGAAACCGGTGCCCCAAAGAGTTGGATAATACGACAAATAGGCTTGCATTACTGATTTATCAGTTGGGTCTGGAAACTGCAATAAATCTAAGCCCATCTATCGCAGAAAGACGACTACTGCTGCTAAAATAATGCATGATTTTTGTTTTTGTGTACGCCAAAAATCACCTGCTCTCCTTTCTCTTTGGTGACAAGGGTCAAATCGCTATCAGGCAGGCTCTGGAACATGCCATAGTCAGCTGTGACCAGTTTATCAATATACAGTGGCGTACACTTAATACTGACACGCTTAGTACGTAAACAACGGATACTGAGTACAGTATTTTTGGTCCCGAAATTTATTCTCTAAGGGTACGTGTGTGGTAACACGTACTTCTGTTAATAAAAACACTTTTGGCCGGTCCCAGGGTGTACGCATTATCCGTGGTCCACTGTATCTGCACAGAATGATTTAAATCCTAGACGAGAAAAATAAAAAATCCAAACATCTTGTACACTCCCAAACAGTTGACTGTTGCACAACAACAACGCGACCACTGTCACCGTTACAAAACCAAACATTTTTTCCCGAAAAGAATTGAAAATTCTGTCCCCGCTATTTTCTCCCATTTGATAAAATGCCTCACGACATTATTTTGTTGCTCGTTGTTAAATAAAAAGTCAAGAGAAGGTAATATGAAAGGCCAGCACAGACATATCAACAATGGTCAAAATGTGCCGGACATTCAGTCAGACAAGCAGCTGAGTTTTGTCGGACCGGACGATGTTTTGTCTGACCGAAAAATCAAAACAAATAAAAAGCAAATACCAGCAGAGTGCAGCTGTTCTTCTCTTTGAGTCTGTCTTCGGTAGTTCAGCCTTCTCATGTTTCCTACTGAAGTCACCTATCAAAGAATCAAAATATTCTGTGCTTATAATATGGCACTGCCATCCATTGTGATAGAGAAAAAGGATGCAGCTCTCAGCACCTTGGCAGCTTTCTCTCTCTGTGTGGTTGCAATCGTTTCAAAAATGTGACTCCTGTCAGGCCTTTTGCAAGTATTCAGTTCATTTAGCCACAGGAAATCAGTTAAAGGCCTGTTTTGCTTTGCTAGGGCATGAATATTTCTAAACTTCAATTTCATGTCTTTTCTGTTGTGCTTGTTCATACTGATAACTGCCTTTCCTGCTGCTGACCCTATCTTCTCTTCCAGACTCTGCTTCTTTGCCTTTTCCACCTCCACAGCTTTCACATGAAACTTTGACCCCTCACTGTCTGTGACAGCACTTTTTAGAAAAGTTGGGCACCCCTCAATAAATGGATTCTTATCTGTCACATTTCTAGAATTAACCAGTTCCTGACATGCAGTGCAAGTCATACCCTTGTCACTGTCCCACTGCTGCCATCCCCTTCCCACTTGCCATTGTTCATTAAAACTCCCTTTTCTGGCTTCCTCATAACTTTTCTTTCTCTCTTCCTCTGACGCCTCAGTCTTTCTTTTTTTTCCAGAAAGATCCCCAGCACTGAACTTAATAGGCCACGACATGACGATCGCTTATTAGGCCTATCGTAAACTTGCGGGGAATTGACTGCTAAGAAACTATTTAATAGAGTAACTTCCCTTGTTCTCAAAGGGAATCTTTAGTAGTGTGCCAGCCAGGCGTTTTCAAAGTTAAATTTCGCATGTTTGCGTCATTCTCATATTTTTCGCGTAAGAATCTAATTTTTTCATGGTAAACGAGAAATAAGAGATCGCTACCTATTCCAAAAGTTCTTTTGCATTTTTGTTGTTGTTTAAATTACTTAATGTAAAAAAATCATCTGAAATGATTTAACTTACCTGGCATAGATGGCAGTCTGAACCGGAAGGGAAATACGCTTCTTTCGTAAAAAATGCTGAAGGTTCGGAGGTAGTACCTGCCATTCGTGCTATGCGTTCGGTGTTCTCGGGTTAATGAGCGTCGCAGATATTTAGGATCCGTTAAGGTCGTGCATTCACACTCCTTTCGTTTTACAATCGATTTTCAAAACACGTAGATCTACCGGACGCAGATCTGGCGGACATTTGGTCCGACAGGGACCAATATTTTGTCGGACCGAGTCGATTTTTACCGGTCAGGACCGGCGTGCCGGCACTTGTTGACATGTCTGCAGCAGAAGCACTTTAGCAAGGTATTTTTTCCTCGACCTGAGAACAATAAAACTGTGAATATTCGAATAGGGCCAAGAAAAAGATTCTGAGATACTCTGAAAATTTCATGTTTTCAGCTCATTGAGAAGTGGTTAAGTATTCGAACTTACAATGTGATCTTTGTATTATACTATAGAGATGCAAAGTCTTCATTAGTTCATTGAAAACAAAACTGTGCTTGAAATCTTCATTCCTTCAAGTGTTTTGATGTCATTTCAAAGTAATTAAAGAAGTACGCATTTACCCTTGCATTGTTTCCCATCTGAGTCCACATGAGACATTGGAAATTTTGCATAACTAGACGAGAAGGGTAGTTCAAGAGCTTCTGAAAGTTTCAGATCCATGGTATTCTTACATTTTACAAAAACAATGAGTCTTTGTAGGATATCAATCCGTAGGTAAGCTAAGATGGTTGCAACTATTGCGGAAGAGACAATAAAAAAAAAAGCACTTACTTGGAAGTAGTTTTTATTATAATTATCTTTGCTTAATTCATTAACATACATACCACCGTTGATACTTGCCATATCCTCCTTCAACTTAAGGCCGGTGATAAAACGTTCCACTAATAAATGCACACAAACATATGTACATTCATATTCGCTCACACGTACACATACAGAACCTGTAGCATGTGTGTGCTCTCAAAGAGCAGGCGTATCAAGATCAGGGGAGAGCATGGATTCCAGCATCCGATACTAAAACTTTATGTTGTTATTTACCCGTTGATCATTTTCTGTCTCTCTCTCATGTTTGTCCCTCCTTCTCTCCACCTTCTCCCAGGTGTCTGTGGTGTTTCGCCATAGCGGTTGCTACATTCACGTTAATCTGGACCCTGTTAACGAACAAGGCCAAACTTGAGAAATATCCGACTCGAACCGTGGTGGATGTTAAATACGTTAAGGAGTTGCCTTTTCCTGCCGTCACCATCTGCAATCTGAATGAGTTTGATTACAGGTGGGTATTGTTTCTGTTAGTTCGTCTATTTAGGTTCCCTACTGGTCCCGTATGGGCTACTTTATTAATCATACCTCTGTGGAATTTGTGTGAGGAGAGGCTAGAAAGTCTTAGACAAGGAGTTGGCCTTTTCTGCTGTTACCGTCTGCAGTCTGAATGACTTTAATTACAGGTAGGTATTGTTCTTGCTAGATAGTCTATTTGGGTTCCATACTAGTCCCGTGTAGGCTGTTTTAACATCATGTTTTCTTGGGCATTGCCTGGGGAGTGATTAGAAAAGTCGTACTGTTGTCGCAATGAATATATCGGTACCCGGTTTGATCATTTGCTTAGAATTCATGTATTTCCTTAATAGCACTAATCTGGATGCCAAGTGGGCCCTATATGGGTTGCTTGACGGGTTGGAATGTAATTTTGCTTGGGCACTTGTTAGGAAGTCCTAGCAATGCCCGCACTAATATATCGATACCGATTATATAAGGTTCATAAGAAGTGGATCGGACAGTGCAGGAAGGTTTCAATATCATGTGGAGTGGATTGTGGCTGATCAAAGTGATCTCAGCACCCATTTGTTTGAAAGCAAAAGTTTTCGAATCGTAGAATACTGTATTTTAATTAAAACGATCATTTGATAATCATATCTTCTATAACGACACATTTTCTTAAAGAGGTGAGAGATTAGAAGGAGGCAAATATGCTTAAACCAGATTCTGAGTTTAATACAACAGTTGAAATCATCAACGTTCTACTCCGCTGAGGTGCAAATACTCGGGAACATGAAGAGTTATGGCTATGACCACTATAATACATTATTCTGTTAACAGAGAAATGTTGCGATTACCACGACAGCTGTGATTTGTGTTATTTGTATTAAGTCTAGGTGTATCAGTTAATTTAGAGAAAAAAAGAAACCAATTAAGCAAAATATGCTTCATAGCTCAGTTTTAATCCAGGGCACAGGTACCATATGATACCGTATTATTCAAAGGAAAATGTATTTTCAATGTATCTCTCAACATAATGCAACGCCTCTGTTTGTCTTAGAGGACATGCACAACCACACTGTCCAAAGCCCGAATTCTTCCAACAGCTGCGCGGGGCGCGGCTATAAGCTTACGTCAAATAGTGACTAAGTATGCAACCAGCCGTCTCGCAAGTGTTATCCACACGGGGAATGTCACGACTTTGCGACGCATTTAATGTCATTGTATATGGCAGACTGTCAAACGAAGCATGCTGAAGCTATATAACATGAAGAAGAATGAACAAGACGTGCATTGTTGAATTTGGAGGGGAGAAACACAACATCAGTTGCATACTAAACAATACTCTGTCTGACATTTAATCTGCTGGGACCTAATTGATGTCATAATTTTCCCCACAAGCCTCTGCTGCTTGGGCGCGGGGGAAATAACACTCTGGGTTTTGGCTTAGAATCCTGTTCACTGACTGCGCACTCGTTCTTGCATTATAAAACATACATATATACACACACAGCGTGATATTATGATGCTCCTTTCTCACAGAAGTGGTTCTTTGGAAGCTAAAGATAATCTTCAGAGAGAAGAGGCACTTGAAAAGAATTACAATGAACATTGGTCAGCTTCGTTCCACTCTTTTTCCCCCCCCNCCTCCCCCCCTCGTTCTTCCTCCTTTTGTCTCTTGCCCCCCTTTCTATCTCCATCATTTTTTGGCCTTTTTCTCCGGCGCTCCCCTCCCTCCCCAATAAATGCGGGGTCCAGGACACGTGCCCCTTGTGCCCATCCTTAGAGGGACGGGGGTAGTTATTTGCTCCACAGCCTAATAAGTTCCCGTTATTTATTCTTACGGTTGCAAGAGCTTTATTGATTAAAATAAAATGGATTATCAGAGTGATATAAAATCTGTCCAAACTCAGTAGAAAAAAAACCCAAAAAACTAGTTTAACATGAAATTCAGTCTTGGATTTGTAAAAAAATATGCAAGCGTGTTTCCCAATGGCTTCAGGAAATTTCATGTGTTCGGGCCTGTAGTATGCAAAAAAAACCAACAGACCACACTTTAAACCCTTTTCATCTAAATTAAAACTGTGAAAAGCCTAAATGGACCCTTCCTGTAAACAGTATTAGTACAGTGATGGCAATAGACCTGAGGACTAGCCTTGGCCATCTTGGAACGTTATTGTGTTTCAGTTTGGCTCTTGCAATTTCTTGCAATCTAAAAATTTAAACCGCGTAATTTTTTTTCGCCTGACAGTTTTTAAGCCAACGCCTCAGGAATATCGGGATTTTTACCCAGCGCGGGTCGCCATTACTCGTGGTGTCTGACCTCAATAGCGAGATAGGCCAGCAGATGATTGGTCCAGATGGTCCCGACGGTTTGGGCAGGCGTCTGCTGGCTTTTCTCACTTTATGACGTCATGCAGTAGGAGTAATTGTGGCATACCAAGGTTGAAAATCTTGACACTCAGCAATGTTTGCTTATAAATTGTCAGGCGGAACAAAAATGTACCCGGTTTGAAATTATTTATTTTAATTTAGTAATTTTTTTTTTGAGGCCGTGATGCAAATATCTACCCCTGTCTCTTTAAACTCACCACTAGTCAGCCAACTCGGCGATGGTTGTTAGGAAGGAACGCTAAACAGAAATGGATCTGCTCCTTCGATCGTGATGCTACCCTTGAGACAGATAGCAAGTAAATTATGAAGTAGTATTATTAACAAACACTGCGTGTGAGAATGCAAATCACTTTATGACCAGACTCCCTCGTCTCTGGTGAGTGTCTGTATGTGATGCATGAGATGTGCTTCTCGGTTGGACTTCTAGTGCTATAGAGAGATATGGCAATGTGGTAACAGCATACATAATTTGCCTCCTTCTACTGGCGAGTAAGCTGGCCCAAAAAAACCCTCACAAACCTCTTCGTGCCTTTGTCTCCCATTAAACTGAAAGCATTGTTGGTTGGCTTGAATAATTACAATCTCGGGTACCGTGTCTGAGATTTGATTACTAAGAAATCGGAACCAATCAGTATAGTAAAGGTGGTCAAGTATTCAAGTAGACGAGTACCCGGTACCCGTCGCCGTATAGTTTTGTAGTTTGTAAATCGTATTCAGAAAACGAAGACTGTTAAATCTGAGAGCCGAAAACTAAGAAATCGGAACCACTCAGTACAGGTAGTCAAGTACTCGAGTCGACAAGTACCCGATACCCGTGGCCCTGTGGTTTGCAACTCGTACTCAGAAAATGAAGACTGTCAAGTCTAAGGTTTGTGTATTTGGTTCGTAGGCCGGGTGGTTGACGTTGTGATGTACTTGGGAAAAAACACTTTACTCTTACTTTCCTACTCGATTCAGGTGTAAATGAGTACCTAGCTTTAGAGCTGGGGGGGGGGNGGGGGGGGGGGGGGCAGGGATGAGACCAGCAAAGATTTTGTTATGTGCGTCTTCTGTAATATTATGTATTTACATGTACTGTGTACTTAATAAGTCTAATCATCTTTGTTTAATGAATGAGATGTGCTATATCATATAACATTGTAAACAAAGTTTCCTACGGGCCCAGTGAAAGTCCTATCTTCACTTTTTTTTTTCAACATGAAGGGTACCATTACCCATTAGCACAGGCCTAGACTACTGATTCCCTGTACCGCTCAGGTTTGGCGCAGGCCTAACCTACTGATTCCCTGTACCACTAAGGTTTGGCACAGGCCAAGACTCCTGATTACCGATACCGCTCTGGTTTGGCATAGGCCAGGACTACTGATTCCCTGTACCACTTCCCTTTACAGGAAAGCGGACAATCTGACCAATGTGGTCAATGGAGCTCAGAAAGTATTCAACTTATACCTCGCGGGGACCTTTCTAGCTCATACAGATCTGGAAACCTATTTAAAAGACCCAGAATATGAAGACGTCCTGAACGTGGCCATAGATGAGGTTTATCACGGTAATTTTCTTGTATTTGTTCTTCATCTTCTTCTTCCTCTTTATCGTCTTCTTCGTCATATTTTTTTCTTCCTCCTCCACTTCTTATTCTTCTTCGTTTTCTTCGTCGTCTTCTTCCTCTTCATTTTCGTCCTCTCCCTCCTCTCTTTTCTTCTCCTCTTCCTCTTTTTCTTTTTCCCCGTTTTCGTCTTCCTTCCCTTCTTCTTTTTCGTCATCTTTTTCCTCGTCTTTTTCCTCTTCCGCCCTCCCTCCTTCTCTTCTTCTTCTTTTTCTTGCCCTCCTTTCTTCTTCTCCTCCCCCCCCCCCNCCCCCCCCGCTTCTTCTTCCTCTTCTTCTTCGTTCATTCGCCGCCTTCTTCTTCTTCTTCGTTTTCCTCTTTCTTCCTGTTTGCTTTCTTTTTCTTTTTGTTCTTTCTCTTTCTTTTTCTCTTTCTTCCTCCAACTCTTCTTCTTCTTTTGCCTTTTCTTCAGCCGCTTGTTACCATAATTTGAAATTCTGGTATGGACGGTTAATAGAATAATGGCGGCACGTAGTACTTCCGCAACGTTCTGTTTCAGCTTAGCTCAGTTCTTGTTGGTCTTATTTTTGTAGCCTCAAGCTTGACTCATAATTTGTTTTATTTTCTCTTCCAGAAGTGTTTCCACAAATTAACGAGACCTTCTTGCACTGCGAGTGGAAAGGCGTCACCCATTCATGTGAGTCCATCTTCCGTCCCGTCTATACCTTCGACGGGATGTGCTATCAGTTTAACGGTAACGCCAGCAACCCCTTGGTTACCTCCGCCGTGGGTCCAATGAACGGCCTGACAGTTGTGATGGACATCAACCAAGCCGGTTACGTGGTGGAAAGCATGCTGTCCGCAGGCGGCAAGGTAAGAGCTTCACCGGATTTTTTTTTGTGTGGGGGTGGGATGAAGGCCATAAAATGCCCAAAACAAAAGTTTAAAGGAAGCTTTATGAAAAGCTATAAAAAAATACAAACAACACAAAGACTGTCAGGTCTGGGTTTGCAGGTTCGACTCCCGCATCGAACAGTTTACGTGGTGGTGTCCTTGGGGAAAAAACTACCACTCCTAAAACCCCACTGAGCTCAGGTATGGATGTGTACCCGGCTCTTGAGTTGGGAGGAGGGGGAAAGAGGGGAAACAACCAGAGTGATGCACTGCGGCGACCGGTATTGACTTTGTTGTGGATTTCATTTGTAATATAGTGTATTTATATGTATATTTAAACAAATGTTCGTTAGAAATACAATATATACTCAAGGACGAAAACCTTCCGTTGTTTTCACGCTTCGAGCGATCCGGCAGATTACTCTCGCAAAAGTCACGCACGGAGTAATTCTTTTGTGCCACATTCAGTGCGAGTGCAACGGGACTCCTCGTCGTGAGAGCAGTGATTATAACAGAGTAACAGTCTTCGTGTGTTTATATATGTGTGTGTGTGTGTGTGTGGCGGGGGGGGGGNGGGGGGGGGGGGGGGGGGGGGGTGTATTATTGCATAGTATGTGTGTGTTCGTGGTTGCTTGCGGGTGTGGGTGTGTGGAAGTATATGTGTGTGTATGTGTGTTAGCGAGGGAGTGTGTGTGTTTGGACAGATATTTATGTTTTGTAAGCACACTGTAACAAGGCAAATTTCTCTTTGTGGACAAAAAAAGTTATCGTTATCCTTATAATGATTACCGTTCTCTGTTTACTTGTTTAATGAATGAGATGTGTAATATTGTATGGCATTGTAAAACAAGTCTCGTACGTGATAAATACATGTTAGCCTCAGTTGCATTTTTCATTTATCAAGAAATCGGTACCGCATACAGTTGAAAATGTCTGAACTGTGTAAACAACGAAAGAATAATCCAGATGGAAACCATTGTTTGCAAAAATATCATCATTGATGGTGAGGTTCATCACCTGGGGAAGTTGTTTTTGTTGAACTCAAGTGCTAAATGTCGTGGGTTGAATTCCCGACCAAGGCCGTGCTGTATGTGCCTTGGGAAAGCATTTCATTCATATTTTCCTCAGTTCACCTGTCTGTAAAATGAGTATCTGGCAATAGGTATCGGAAGATACTGTCAGAAAGCTAGTGATCTGTAAATGAATACTGCCCTATAGCTATGCCCTCCAGGGAGTGGACAAAGTCTTAGAGTGAACAGGTCTGCTGGGGAATTAATAATTTAAAGTCGCATGAGAGGACAATAGCCTAGATACGAGACTTATAAACCGCATTGATTTATCATTATTAATTTTTTTGGACGTGTCTGATTAGGGCAATCGCTCTAAAGGACTATATATGCCGGCCAAAACCAACCAACTACGACAGATGAAAAGAATAAAACACTGCATCTATACAAATGTGCTGAGAGGTAGGCTGAATCTGTTGTATAAGATTTGTCGTATGTGATCTTCTTCCGTAAAAAGCAGAACTTTGTGCTAGTCTCACAAGGAGACCTTCGGAGCTCAATGGCAACTACACTGTGTTGTTGTTGTTGCTGTTGTTGTTGTTGTTTTGTTGCTGTTTTTGTTTTGATCCCCTGCGGTCGAGTTGTTCACTCATCCACTGCTAGTACCAAACATTATGAATGCACTGGTGCTCGTAACTTTCTTAGCGCGAGGGGTCGAGCTTCCTGCTGGCTGCATGACCATTGTTACAGATAGACCTTTGCACGTACTGTCTGTCTGCCGGCCAATCAACTGACACTGGGCTGCAAAATTCGACTGCCGTGCCCAACGCTCGGTATGGATATGTACACATTCTATTCCCGCATTCGAGCATAGCAAGTGGACAGTAGAATTAATTCTGTCAAAGCATCACAAAGGTGAAGTTGTTTCAGCGAGCTTTATGTGTACGGTGTATTGTAGAGGTTGGGAGCAGTAAATCTTTTCTCCTATTGATGAGCTATGGCCTATGGGCATGAAAATAGAAGATGATCAGTTGTTTCATAGGGTACTTGGCAGTGTCACAATGTGTTTCTGTAGGCTGATTCTGATCAAATGGAAGTTGACTTATGCATGCTGAGTCCTAACCTGGAAGATCAGGCATTGATCCTGTTTGCATTATGTGTTTTAGGACTGTGTTAATTCTTGAAATGAAGGGTTTCATGGCAAAACGCGTTATCTACCAATATGAATGTTTAGCTTATTCTACATACTTCATGTAGCAGTAGGAGTATTTAGTATACATATATATTTCCATTCCATAGAAGGACATTTGATCTATATTATTTAAGACTTAAATTTCGCCTTTCACATAAAAATATGCTTTGAATCTGGTCTGTTTTGCCACAACCCCCGAATGGTGTATAATGCGTTTTGCCATGAAGCCCTTCAAATACTACCCGACCAATCGACCCTATTGCCCACCTATTCAGTCAGTCCTGTTTTACAATTTTTTGTAAGATCTGCTTCGCTTTGTCATGGTAAATGGGAATTTATTTGCTCCCCTCTGGTTCCCGTTCTTGCTATTTTATCAGTCGCCCTTTTGCCTTGTATGCCAATATGGCCCAAAATCATTCGAAGGTGGTCCGGACGTAAGCATAGAAAGCATACAATGTGACAATAACTGCCTAAACTACGTTCCACAGCTGCATATGGCATCGCTTTAGATAGGAAGAGTTAGGCAGGGAAAGGGCACGATGGGACTGTCTTGAAACTCAACGCTCCCGTCTATCTACGTCGTCGCTAGGGGTGAAATGGGTTGGGTCACAAGGGAAAGTTCATGATGGGGAAGAACAAATGACTGCTGGTAGAGATTGAAAAGAGGGACCAACGCCCCCAGCGCCTATCCCCTATCCCGTTCTTATCAAGCTAAAAAAGGTGTGTGTTAAAATTACCATGAATTCAGCGGTTGGCCATATGGCAGCAAATTTTGAGGTACACTGAAACCTCGTTGTACCGCCAAGTAAGGGGCAAACTGAAAAATGGCGGTATAACGAGAATGGCAGTACAACGAAAATACCATGTAGAACAAGGGAAATAAGTAATTTACCACCATTGGACTGGCTAACATGATTGTCTAAAATAATGCAGTTATCTCCCTTATCTCTCCACTAGACATAAACCTTCACTTATGTCGCGCTTCTCTTTCATAGTCAGCGCTAGTCTTGAGCGTTCTTTTGCCATCAGGTTAACTAAAAACGTTAAGGACTTGAGCTGATTGTAAAACAATATAGTTAAAATTAAAAACAACCAAGAAATAAGGATTGGAAGCGTATGTGTCAAGGTGGAGAATGATAAGGAAAGAAGTTGACTACTACACATTACACATCCGGGTCGGAGAATCACACGAGCGCTAGGCCTACGTCATAGATCAATGTGTGCTGTTTGCATCGTACCCTGCGACCGTTGCGAACACCTTGAAGCATCATCTCGCGCGCGCTTACGTTTGTTCGCAAACTCTCTAGGTCTATTGAGCGAGAGGAGATTGAACTGTGACCCGCCTTTCCCACTGCATGCCCCATCAGTAGGCCTATCAGGACTTCGCTTCCAAAAAGCGAAGAGTGTGTAGTAGGCTAGGTGTTTGAGTAACAAGCACAGACTGTGGCGCCAAGTGATGTTCCGTCTGTTAGCTGGAGTTAGATAGAGGTGGGGAGTGGGGAGTGGGGGTTAAATTTACGTTGGCGGTATAACGAGCAATATTTACTATACTCAGGTTATGAATGTTACAGTCAAACTGTTGGCGGATGGCGGATGACGGTATAACGAGATTTTTAGTGACTTTGTATAGGTGTCAGATCCTTTCCACGGTGAAAAGCCGGCGGTATGCGGGAATGGCGGTATAACGGGTGGCGNGTTCCCCAGGCATTCGTCTCACTTAAGCGGGCGTCCCGCTCACGCGTGTCCCGCTTAAGCGGGTTCCACTGTATATCTGGATCGTGGTCGCCTTGTACTACCATTCTCTGGGTCACCGGATGAAATACGGGAAGTTGGATTTGCGCAAATCTCCCTTAATCCTACCGTGAAATTGCGCAAAAGTAAAGCTAAATATTTTGCAGTGGAACTGCGCAAATTATCTATATCAGCAGCACACTGAAAGCAAGACCTTCAGTTTTTTTTATCCTATTCTTCCCTCAGTGCATTTGGTATGTCCGCATGATGTCTGTCATTTTCTTCACTCTCTCTCTCTCTCTCTCTCTCTCTTTCTCTCACACCCCCCTCTCTTTTATCCTACTCGCACCTACCCGTGGTGAGCAGGGGGGCAACAGATACAATCATCAAATAAATGACTGTATCCGGCAAACGCAAGCGGCTGCCTGCACATACACATCTACTTGCGTCAGGCAATTTACACAATCACATTGTTTTTCTTTTGTGCGCAAAACGTTTGTTTGCTTTGCGCAGAATCACTGCCCATTTGCGTAAATCCAATGTAGCCATGAAATACGCACATATCCCCTTTCCTCTAGGTTCATTTTTTTTCTCCATCGCAGGTGCGAGGCAGAAGTATATGTATGTACCGTCAGCTGGTATCAACACAAACAAATAGTGTGGCATCATTTCGCTGGTCTGCCAATGCAGTGTTAATGCCTACAAACTAATATAATTTTTTTTCTCTGAAATTCGTAAAAAAAAAAAAAAAGTAAGCATCACAGAAGGACATTTGATTTATTGAATGGATGCAATATTTCGAGCCTCTGGAACATACTAGAAGAAAGATATTAGACAAACAAACAAACAAACAAACAAACAAACAAACAAACAAACAAACAAACAAACCCTGTCTTGAAACTTCTTGACCCGGACTATGTCCGACTATGTCTCATAGACCTTTCATAATGAGCTTCTTTTCTATCAGATGAGTTTGGGAATTTCCCTTTTACCATGTTTCAAAGCAGTGGAAGAAAAAGCTCTTCATCTAGTTCTGAGACAAACATCTTTTAAACGTGGATACTGTACTTTGTAAAATCGAGCCACACAAATTCGGTGAAGAGAAACTTACCAAAGAGTTACCCTATCGCCACAGCTTAAGCACTGAAACACTTGTAAACTGGTTTCCAAGGTCAAGTTTCGGCTTCTCGCGGTAAAAACTACGCGGCAAGAAATTTATCTGCACCTTGTGGCTACACTTTCCATGTTGCCAGATGTCCTGTTTCATAATCAACTCACTTAGAACAATTTCC
>JAWQUT010000258.1:1163924-1176334 GCA_033807755.1 Ellobium chinense | reverse complement strand
ATGTCGGGTTCTTGCCCCGAGCCATCGATTTAAAATTAACACATATCCTTCTCGGCGCGATTCTCATCCCACGCCCCTTCCTCTGCTGAACAAAGCATGTTTTATCAGGGTCTATGACCTCCTTATGGTCTGCAACTTCAGTTTGTTTCCCCTCCCTTGCCCCTCCATCCCCTTCCTATTAGCATAACGACATCCGAGGATATTTCAAGGTTATTGGAGGTCAGCAGCCAAGATCATTGAGGTCAATGGTGGACTTCGCGTCATCGGCCGGGGTTAAGGTCATTGGGGTTAGGGTGGACTTCGAGGTCAATGGTTGGGGTTAAGGTCCTTGAGGTCAACGACCGGGGTTATAGAGTGCAGGGTCAAGGTCAAAGTGTTCTGGTTCCTGTAAGTTCTATCTACTCCTGGCACGTTGTTCATCAGCACCACCCTGCACAAATCGTGTACAGTCATCATCAAGGGAATTTAAATTCCGCGGCTGAGACTGTCCGGCAGGTCATGCTGTTGATTATCTTCTTGTCATGGCACCACGGGCATGGATATCCATCTGAGTCCCAAGAGTGGGAATATAGCTCAAAAAAATATTTTTTGTTGATATAATATCAAGTACATAGGCATAATTGAACACAACAGAAAAAAATTTAACTTCTACATATATACTTGGTGACATGTTAAAACATGTGCCATATTATGGTACATTGGGTCTTAAAAGGAGTCATGTTCCAATTGTATGGCACAGTGTGCCACATATCGTACAAAGGTACCGGTAACATGTATCCATGGAAGTCATTATTTTTAACATGAAAGTCTCTAAACAAATTTCTGTATTTATTCAAACAAAGGAATACATTTTCCTACGAATGTTGCAGTTTTCACATCACACATAATGATGTTTTGCTCTGACAGTTTTTAACACCGACATCTGTCAGTATTCCACGCTAGCAAATTGTCACATTTATCCCGGCGCACGTGGTCACTAACTGTAGTTTTCCGGTAATGAGTAGTATTGGAATAGCAGGTGATATCAGTGATGGCATTCCCACCGTGCATCGAACCTCAACGAGCGCTCTTGACACTAAAGCTTAAAATTGTGCCAATCTTGCTTTTTTTGTCATTCAGGACATGTTTCCTCTACGTCCGTAACCAACCCACCACCAACACGACAGACATTGTGTGCCAGAAAATGCGCATGTACCACCTCTTAGTGAGCATATGATATGAAATTCGTATAGTGCTGTAAGGCTGTTGATAAGATCAGTACCTCCCATAAATTTGTTGTATTCTTTTGCAGTGCTGTGGCATTTCACTTGGATTCGTTCTTTCTCGACCTTGTCATAACGGAAGAGGTTGGTTTGAGGGTCTACTTCCACATAAGTGGAAACTAAATCCACTGATTTCTTGTCACTTTTTTTCATCAGTGGGATGTTTGTGGAGAAATTATCAGCCAAGAGTTTGTAGCCACAGACATTTTTAAGTAGCTGGATCATGTCCGTTATCTCTTGTCCATCGACCCCGAGGTCTGAGGTCACTTTGCACCCTGTCGAACCTTGGTACACATCAAATTCGTAAAGAATTCCAGAGGCTCCGGCACGTCCCCACATTTTAAAACCCCACGAATGAAGTTTGTCACAAATGTATTGTTTTAAAGATGGTCTACCTTTAAAAGGAACCATAATCTCATCCACTGCACTGTGCTCTTCTGGATGAATATAGCTCAGTTGTTTCTGAAATGAGGTAATCCATGATCGCAACTTTCAAACTCTGTTGGCATGTTTATCTGCGTCTGGTACTGATTCATTGTCCACACAATGGGTATTTGTAGCTGCCATATAGCAAGTGGTCGTAGAGGAGTATTTCCCTTTTGGTCCAGATGCTCTATACAATTCTGTGAGAAAGGCTAAATCACCAAACACAAATAATGTAAAAGACTTGCGTTTTAATTAGCTGGATTTCAGTGAGTCAGTTTGTGATGCCAGATCTTTATTTATTTCTTGTAAATATGTTGTTGTGTCTTCAGCATTTGGGAGAGCTGTGTTTTGCTTGGAGTTGGGCTTTTCTACATTGCAAATTCTCAAACATATTTTGAACCCCTGTTTCCCATGGTCACCCTCGATTTTTATCTAAATTTCATTTAGCGACTTGAGTTCATTGTGCCACGTAAATCACCAGCTGTTTCATGCTTGTCGAGCATTTTCAAGAAACACTGTGGTGTTGTATATAAACAGGGACTACCAAAGACAGTGGCTTTAACGTTAACACAGTTTAATATTTAAATGCAACACACACAGAAATTGTTGGGTTTTTATTTAGCTTCCTTCCAAAATGGAGATACTCAAATATTGAACTGCTTTGTTCATGCTTAAAACTTACTATCTATTAGTAAGAGACGGTAGACGACCACATGCAGGAAACATAATTATAATTTAGTGTTAGTTCCAACCTACACGTAATACTTAACTAAGAGACAGAAACAGCCTTGCCTTTAAAGCTGNATATATATGGTGGAACTCTTTGTTGGACCTGGTAGACTGTCGAGGCTGAACTAGCGGGACCGCATCACGCTGTGGGGCAGGATCATCAAGGTACCTGTGGCGGTCAGGCACCACAAAGTGGCGCATCTTTCTGGCATTCCAGATCTGATTGTCAGAGGGCCTGTAGGTCCCGTTCCCGAGTACTTTCGGTACCCGGCTTGGCTTGCTCCAAGGGAATTGACCCTTGAGGACGGTTGATCTACGCGTTATGACCATGTCACCAACCTTGTAAGATCCTCGACTGAGCGGTAACCATTGAGGTTGAGCGTCAGGACAGGGCTGTTGTGTCTAGATCTCAGGACGATGCCTATGTGCATGACGGGGAATTTCGAATGGAATTCGCGTTTTGTATCAGAACAACAGGGCAGCTTGACTTTGTGCCACAGATGTTGGTGGAGTTGCAGGGAAATTGGAGGGTAGTTGCCTGATTCTTACTTTTCAACTTTCACCATTGGCGTGGAATGCTTGTATGCTATAATTTATGTATTTGTTGAAACGCTCCACACAACTATTTTGTTGGGGGTCGTAGACAGCGATGCGGATGTGTCTAAAACGTGTGAGGAATTGTCTGAATTCTTCACTAACGAAATTCGAAGTGTTGTCAGTGAGGAGCTCTTCAAGTGATCCGTATCTGGCAAAGACGTCTTCCAACCAGTCGATGATCTTGCTGGATGTGATCTGGTCGGTCATCAGAACATCTGGGAAGTTACTTGTTGTACCATCTGACGACTACGACCCGAGAGTCACCTCCACAAGATGATCACTCGCACCTCTTCTTCCATCTTTCTTCAGTTGTTTCTCTGACTTCAGTTCACATCCCTTCAGAAGTTCAAGTGATTGGACCGAAATGTCCCCACGAAGTACATGCCTCTCTTCTTTAGTCTTTTGATCAAGTCCAAACTGGTGAGAAGTTGTCAGTGGCGATTTTCTAGTTCATGCCATCTTCCAGATTAGAGGTCATTCTAAAGACAGCACTTCCCCCAACTCTAAGGTTTTCTGTTCCGGTCCTTGAATGAGCTCCCTCACACACCTTGAACTGATACAGGATGCCTAAAAATCCATAATTTGAATCCCCAAGGATTTGGCTTCCCTCGAATATACTGCTTTTATTACTGATCTTCCTTTGAATGGTGTCATTATCTCATTAATGGCATTGTATTCCTCCGGTGGGATCTTTTTCAGGTTTCTTGGAGGGCATAATCCATGGTGTTAACCTTCACAGTTTGCCCGTAACTTGTTCACCTTCGGGCACTTCATTCTTGTTCACGAAATGGAGATTTGCGGCCAGACTGATGAACGTGTTATTGCTCATATGACGTCAGCCATGGATTCACAGCGAGTATCAGCGGCCCAGAATGCACGAACACATTGAGCTTGGATGAGGCCCATTCGAAGATATAATCCAATGAATAGCTCCACCTCCTTTGCTGTTGTTTTCAGCTCAACTTCCTTCGATGAAAGAACATATTTGTTTGTTTCGATGGACATATTTTCGATCATGGTAACATGGTTGCTCCACAGTAGTAGCCGAGATTCTTGTTATTAATAAAATAGGCGCTGTGTTAAACAATCTGTTTCATTATTGATTACAGAATTTATGTGCAGAATGGGAGAATAAAATATGGAAATAGAATGACGAAAACCAAAGAAACTAACACAATCTGTGCATTATGCACCTCAACCTAACCCAGACTAAAAAAAAGTCTTTACAATTCTGATCCCGTGGGCTTCCATTCTTCGTCACCATGCATCATCCCTCAGAAACGTAGTTGCTGTCATCACCCCTTCCGCCCCTCCTATCCTTCCGAAGCAGGGTAGTCAAAGTTTTCAAAGCCAGATTCAGTTGATTTCAGAACACTGACTAGTTTCAGGTCAAGTTCATGTGTTTCCCTCTCTAAAAAGTCATGGTTCCTCTTGGTCACGCCTGACAGAATGTGGAGATAGGGAGGGACTACATGGCTGAGTTCAATTTCCAAAATTGGATGTCTCACACAGATATTGTATCTTTGAGCAGAAACAAGCTTCCCTTTTCCATATTTCTGGAATCTTCTCAGGTCGGTCATGATGTTTGGTGAGGGTGTGTAGTAGTGCTTGGCTGCTGAGCTGATTCTGGAAATGTGTTTTTGACTGCAGACACCACAGACAAGGATAAACAGCACAGGCCCCGGATAGCGCGTGACACTTGGTGAAGAAATCATAATCTCCGAAGAGAAAGACAATAATCTTTTTGTTTTTCCATGTCAGCTCCTTCACTTGCTTGACTTCATCACACAGGTGATGAAAGAGAGCCTAAAGGTTACAGTATGAATCTTTTACTCTTGCGATACAAATCATAATATTATACGTGTGGTCTTTTGAGTTGGGTTTTTTCCACATTCGCTATCATGAAGGAAATTTTCATGCTGTCGTGACCATGATCACCTCCTATTTTCACCCAGATCTCATCGTGTGGGATTTTTTCCTCCATGCCACGTTAGCCTGCCCGAATTTTCATATTTTTGAAGCAGTTGTGAGACATAGGTGCTAAGATTTTCAACAATAATACAACACACAACATCTTAAATTTATTAAAGACGTAGGTCTATACGAAAGGATATAAAATCATAACATACAACGAACATATTTGTGTACTACAACGTTTTACCTAAAACATGGTCTCTGCACATTTTTGGAGTGTGACCCTGCAACAGTGACGCCCGTTGCAGTTTTGAAGCCGATAGGGCAGTCACACTCTGGCTTTTAGAGTAGGAAAGCCGGCGTGTAGTTTTCTCGGATAAGGACGAAAAACTAGGAGGTCCCGTGTGCACGTTGCGCACGTTAAAAATCCCTTGGCAGTTTTAAAATTGTAAAAGAGTAGGCCTAGCGGCCGCTGTCCGGGCAAAATTGATAGGAAAGTTCTACTAAAAACGTTAACAATAACCATATAGCCGTATCGTGCTGATACGCCGTAAAACACAAACTCTCTCTCTCTCTCTCTCTCTCTCTCTCTCTCTCTNTCTCTCTCTCTCTCTCTCTCTCTCTCTCTCTCTCTCTCTCTCTCTCTCTCTTTCTCTCTCTAAGATTTTCAACGTGAGCGATTGGTGTTTGTTTGCTCGTAGAGCAGCCTTCTGAGGTAAATATAGTGCTGTCAGTATGAACTGTGTCACCAGTGAGCTCTTTCTGGATTTCTTTCTCCTTTTGTTCATCTGGTATGAAGACTCCTAGTTTCTTCCAGAGCCGGCTCCTCACTCTGTATTGCCGCCATGTAAGACCAAGCTCCCCTCCATATAGTCAAGGCAAATTTGGCGTCAAGCACAACCTTTTCTTTTAGTTCACTGTTCTTCAGGATGTCTCTTCTTCCTTTAACAGGCACTCTCCCCAAACCGGAACTATGCTGCCTCTTAATATTCTTTTCATTAGCTCCAGCCATCATTGCTCCTATTTTGTTCAAAATGTAGGAACGCCTTTTTCTCGTAGGAGAGCTTGAACTGAGTGACGTTTTTCGTTGCTTCCACACTTTGTGAAAGACCAGTGGTTGCCCCTGAGTTTTTAAAACGGATTTCCCCCTTTTTGGATGAATACATCGTTCGCCTTGCCACATGAGTCGCTACAGCTTCTTCTATACTTGACAGTGGATGTGTGACTGGCTTGTCCAGGATGAACTTCCACAGATAGACCTATATCACCTTTTACAAAAAGTGATGGTTTTTTGTCTCACGTGTGATAGGTGTTCTGGGTGCCCTAAATAAACCTTAAGTTGCGGCTCATCAAGAGACGTGTCTGGGATGAAGCTGTCTGTAGTTTCTAACAGTTCTGCTGATGTACTTGGCCCCTCTGCTTGTTCAACTGATGAGACCTAGGCCTCAAAAGCTTCAGCTTAGTTTGCGTTTGGTGTTTCTTCTTACCCTTACAAATACCTCTTGCTATCTCTTGATTAGCCTGGCAGCGGTGGATATTTTGATGACCTTTTCAGTCTCTGTGGACCCCCGTTTTGGGGTTTCATGGAATCCCGAGAGAATTTTAGATACATTTTCTTTAACTGTCACCACATCAGTTAGCCTAACTCTTTCACTGAAGTAAAGTGAATTCCCATAATGTTTTTTCAACTTCCATTTCAGAAAATGAGGAGTATAAATATCCAGACCAAGATCCTCCATTTCTTTCCCAGATGTTGAATACTGATTGTTTCATCATACTTTCGTTCTATGTATGTAACTATAAACATTATGTTCAAATGCTTCCTTGCTTTCTCAAGTAACTGGTGGACTACGTGTCTTCCATTTTCGCTCTTCATTTAGGCTACTCACGTCCAAAGGCCCGTTGCAGTTTTGAAGCCGATAGGGCGGTCACACTCTGGCTTTTAGAGTAGGATAGTCTTCTCGGATAAGGACGAAAAACTAGGAGGTCCCGTGTGCACGTTGCGCACGTTAAAAATCCCTTAGCAGTTTTAAAATCGTAAAAGAGTAGGCCAAGCGGCCGCTGTCCGGGCAAAATTGATAGGAAAATTCTACTAAAAGACTTTAACAGTAACCATGAGGGCGTAATGTAGCCGTAATCGTGCTGACACACCCTAAAACACAAACTCACTCACTCCAAAGGTAGGCCCTTCTCTGTCCTAAAGTTGACACTACACTGTTGATAATATTTTACTTCTAAGGCGTATAAATCCTGAAAGCGCTCCAATCTATATAGAACAGCTTGGGCCCATTCATCCTTTCTACTTATACATTTATCTTTAATAGAACGGAGAAACTGATTTTATGTTCTCACGGGATACATTTATACATTTTTCTTGGTCCGTTTGAATAGGAAATGGCCGCAGAAAAGACATTCGTTTTTCACGTCAAATGACGATGATGATCTCAGGGATGGACCTGACTGCTTCTCAATGTGAGTTTGTCTGGCTGCAGCGGAAACGCTTTTTGGATTTGTGAATCGCTGATGACATCGGCGATGAACTTTAGTGCCTGGAAAATTTTTGGCGGTAAGACTGCCTGCCTACAGTATTTCCTATTAAAATCTCCCTGTGCCTAAGCAAAGGGAAATAACTCTAATTGACTAGAGACTTATTTTTTTTTAAATATTGATAAAACATGGTAAATATTGTTGTAAAATTTCAAAATCCACACCAAAATGTACATAAATGGATGTAGTTTTTGAAACTGTATAGGTTTGTACATTGAAACAAGACATATTTGCAAAAAAATAAAGTCAAAGAAAAAAACTCACGTTTTACTTGTATTTTTGATAATCCACATTTGTGTTTGCTGTCAAATATATGTCAGTGTTTTTCATTTTGTCAAGTTCTCATGGTACTTTGTGTAGCAGTAGCCTTTGTGGAGGTGGATGTTGCACAGGTGGCAACCAGTGGATGTCTCTTTGGTCCGCCCATTGGCCATTTTGTTGCCATCCAACGAGCACTGGAAACAAGCTCGTTTCCGCCCAGTCATTCCATTCAGTTGATGAGCAGGGCTATGGGGTCTTGACTGTCCTGCAATTGAAGGTGTTCTTGGGGTAGAGTTGGCAGACTTGTGAGCTCTGTCAATGATGCCTTTCAGAAGCTGCATGCGGAATGTGAGATGATTTTTTGCTGGCGAGTATCGGTCATCATTCGGCCAAGCCCTTTTCATAAGGGTGAAAGCGTTTATTATGGAGACTTGCAGCAGGTACCAGAGAATGTACCCCCACCATTTGCTGCTAGGTCGTCCCACAGGATAATATGAGCGATGTTGATCGCTCAGATCCACACCACCCATGCCGGTGTTGTACGTTGCGATGGGCTGAGGGATATGAACTTGAACTGGACCATCCTTTGTTTTCCTCTCAACTGTTGTCATCTCTGGATTACAGTTTGTTGAGAGGACACGAACAGTGCAACAGTGCGTTTATCTGTCCACTGAGTGGCTACCATAAGTCCTTTTTGTTTCATGGCAACTTCTCCCTTTTTCTGCTTGGTGTTTGGCAGAGGCCATCCTTTACGATTAGGCCTAATTGTTGAGCAGCAATACGTCTGTCGAACGAGAAGGTCCTCGACCAGTTGTGGAGATGAAAAAATATTGTCATAAAATACTGTATGGTTCTTGTCCAGATACTGAGATGCCATGGACATAACCACTTGGTGTCCCAGGCCATGAGGGGCAGCTGTCTGTTGTTTCCCAGTGTACACCTGAAAATTGCATACGTAGCCGGTATGGGCTTCAGCACAACACCATACTTTTATTCCCCAAGGCGTTGGTTTCCCTTTAATATATTGTTTGAAGTGGAGCCGATCATCGCCTCGTCGATACTCAAGTCTCTTTGGGGCTTGTAAACAGACGAGCAAACTCCTCGAATATGGTCCAGTAGGGGACGCACTTTATAGAGTGGGTCGAAATTGTGCTCTCCTCGTTGAGGCTGATTGGCATTGTTTGTGATGTGCAAATACTGATGAATCTTTTGGTACCACTGCCTCCCCATGACATCAGCAATGGGAGGGACTCGATAAGTATTGTCTTTTGACCAGTAAAGCCGTATGTCTGGGAGCTGGTGTATCCCAAACATGATGTTTATGTAGAGGTAACGAAGGATGTCATCTGGTACAACAGGCTTCCAGTAGGGGTCTGGCTTGTTTTGCATTTGCTGTTCGGTATACCTGTTTGTCTCGAGGACAATCATATCAATCACATCATCAGTAAAGAATAACCGAAAATAAGCAAAAGGCTCACTGTCATCAGGCAAGTCATGGATGGGGCCAGCAGCTTCAACGAATTCTTGAATGCGATCACTAACATTGCTAAGCGTGCTTGACCTTTCCTCAGCAGACCGACCACTATCATCATCTGATGAGTCGTCCTCACTGGCTTCCACTTCGTCTTCACTGCTAGATTTATCACTGGTATTACCTTCTAGATCTACTTCTGTATTTTCTAATTCAATATCTGACTCCTCGTCCCTATCAAATTCAGTATTGAAGGCAAGAGACTGAAGAAATTCGAACGCCATGCTTGTCTGACTGAAGCCGATCACAACCAAAAGTAACCAGTTCTGTAAATCTTCATAAAAAGAGAATGAATAAAGCTAGACTCTTCCGGTTTTTTGCATAGGCAACCACGTAATGTCTATTATTAGTGTGATTCTCGTTCAGATACCGTATGCGCGAGAGGCTATCGGTAAGGACGCCGGCAAATATCAGGTTTTTTTAGGGACGCATTTTGGCGCTTTAGGCAGACGCGATATCGGGCGCACGGAGACGCGTTAGGCAGCGGCGGGGAGAAAATATAGGGACGCAAGTGAGCGCAATAGGCAGGAAAGGGTTAAAACAATCAGACCAAAAACAAAAAAACTTGAGTGCCAGAAGCTTTCCTTTGCTTTAACTCACTCGCGACGTTTCCCGTAAAAAACGCGGGACGGGCCATCAGTATCGTCAGACGTTCCCCGTAGAAAACACGGGATCGGCATTATCGCCGTATAGTGGCTATATAAATGCCTGTAAAAGCACGGTAACCGTCTCAGGCGTATACGGAGCCACTTGTTTTGTTCCACAAAATAATTCCCGGAAGTCGGTGGATAACTTTTTTAGTTGGAGCAATTTTAGTTAGGTGACTGCCATCTGAATCTGCAGTGATCGTTAGAATGGCGTCTAGTAACAGACGGAATATTTTTGCTGCATTTGAACCCTCTTCTGACTCGGATCTAGATCTCGACGATGATGTTAGGGATCCAGACTTTATTTACTTATCTTCTGTACACACATTCACACTCATAGAGCCCCCCCAAAAAAAGCCAGGACACTGCATTTTCTATAGTAATCCACCTTTATTTTCCTATCCGCAAATTTTTTTTAACATTGAAATCTATACCTTTTTCAAAAAATCATAAAACACACATTATGAGACATAGACAATTGTGCTTTGGCATGTGTATTGTTATTATGTTGTTATTGGTTGTGTTCAAAAGGCATTGCAATTGGTGAATTATCTTAGATTTTATGGGGTTTTGAAAAAACCTGAAAACCTTCAGTCTGTGGTGCTTGTACATAGTAAAATCCTTCAGTCTTCAGTGAGTTAAAAGGGAGAATATTATGGAAAGTGCAATATCACGTCCAAGTCAGGTGAAATGAATGCAACAACGGTCCCAAGTCCCATACATCAAAAATACTAGTGAAAAGTAAGGCACAACGTGTTATTTTACACTGTTGGCCTGCTAGGCCCCATTTTTGTTATTTCCAGATTCAGATTCAAAAGTGAGTAAATCATACAGAACTTAATTCAAACATAGTCATCACCCTCATCATCCTCATCTATATTCACACCGCGGACTGGCAGGTTTTCAAAAAATGCTCTTTGTTCATGGACAATGAGACCCTTTTTAACGAGAGCCTCCAGGTCATGCTTTTTGGCAGGCTTAATTCCCACAGGAGCAGAATTACTTTTTTGAAATGTTTGCACCAGTGTTTGCATTTCTTTTCAAAAACTTGGCTTTTTTCCAGGGTTCAAAACTGTTAAGAGTGTAACGACACCAGACCTCATCAGTGTGGCTTTTCTCAACCTCTGCATCCATTTCCTCATTCATTTCACAACTGGAACCGTAGGAAAACCACATAATTTCTTTGAATTTCAGTTGTTGTCCATCCGTACACTTGATAGTTGCTTTGATATTTTGATCTGCAAAAAGTTTGTAGTTGAGGAAATCACTGTGCATTAGGTGAACAACTTCAAATGGTTATGCCAACCTGCTGTCCGTAATGATCTTCTTCCAGTCATCTGGATGAAACACTTTCTCTACTCTCTTTCTCTTCTCAATGTGTGAAAAATCTTGATCATTAGGAAGGAAAGTGTGATCTGATGTATTGGTAAAGGGTGAATATGGTGGGGCAGTGCTGCTGATGTATCAGTAATGGGCAGAGAATGAGTTAACCCTATAAGGCCCAGTGATACAAATCTTAACCCAAATATTATGGTCCACTTGCGAAAACAGCAAATGGACCAAAGATCCATTTGTGGCACTGATATACTCAGGGGTGTGTGACTTGTTATGTCTATAACACATAGCATGTTATATACCAAAATGTAGGGGAATAGACAGAGAAGGCGGTGATGGCTGTCCTGTTTGTTTATTTGAGGTGACTGTAGAGAAAATTAGCTAAGAAAGTGAGGAAAAAAAAATATAAGACAAAAATTCCAATCACCAAATGATGCCATCTCTTCATTTATAATCCAAAATCATTGAAATTCACATATAAAATATAAAAATAAAAATTCACTTATAAAACTTGGGTCAAAAAATGAAACCTGTACTACATCCAATGGTTTGTGCGTGGCAAAGTTTTGAATAACGTAACTTTGCTCACTTTATAACGGCATCCACTAGTACACTTATAAAATACACATTATGTAAACACAATGAAGAAGAAAAGCCTTCAGTCTATTGCTTAGGAGTATGGTACTGTTCAAAGCAGCCTTTGGGATGAACATATGGCTTGTGAGAACATCCCTTGCAGTAGAAGTTTGTTCTTTTCCGGCCTTCTTTGTTCTTTTGCTCCCTTCCTTAGGTTTGCTGCATACCACACAATTTCTGTCCTTCTCCGAATCGCATATTATATGTTTTTTGCCCATGTAGCACTCGACAAGAGCGTTTTGTGGAGATATATGTGGTGCTGGCTTGGCAGTTTTTGTTTCAGGCATTTGGGCTGCAGCAAAGGCTACAAGTTCTTTGATGAGTACACATTTGAAGGCAGCCAAGGTTAGCGACGTGTTTTGTTAGCTGCATCAGGGCTATGAGCCAGTGGAAAATTTTTTTCCACAATTTCATGCTCTTTCAAGTAAAAATGCTATAATACCCTGCATTCTGATCAACTCTGTCACATCCATTCATCCTGTCCTTGTAGTGGTGGACAGGCATGGGTTTGATGGCTTGACAACC
>JAWQUT010000258.1:1131759-1146909 GCA_033807755.1 Ellobium chinense | reverse complement strand
TATATACACACACTTTGAAACACATTTATTTGTGTCATTTTTCCGGACAAACTACTACGGCTACAAATTTCAAATTATTTGGCGTGCTGGTACAAAAGGAAATATCGGTGATTATGGCGGCCTTCGATGTTGGCCATTTGGAATCGCCGAATTGAGAAAAAAACAATCTTACAAAAATTTCCTGTCCTTCAACGGCTGTTGGCAATTCCGGTGCGAAAATGAAACAAAATTTTGCTATTGGATGACGCCATTAAAATTTGCGTACGCGGAAGTATTAGTCTATGCCCGGGGCGAGCAGAGGGGATGGAGAGACACACATACACACAATAAGAAAAATGTTCAGTGTCATTCCCCGGTATCCCCTTACCCCTTCCTTTCCTCTGCAGGGCCGGGGATCTCTGCTAGTTTCGAATACAGTCACCAAATTTCAGACAGCTGTTGCTCTGTATATATTCACGTTACAGTATTATTGCCGCATCTAAATTTCAAATGCAATATCAACTAAACATTGTCAAAATATTTTGAATATATATATATAATATATCAAATTAGCATATATGTTTAGTGCGTTCTGCACAAAAATGTTTGACAACACGTATGTTTTTGAGTATTTTTGATCATCATCTGTATTTTATATATATATATATATATATTTATATATGCAAATTTTAGCCTCATTTATCTGGGTCCTACCAGAATATTTTAAGGGCGATTTTCAAAGAGGACATTTGATAGTTGTTCGTGCAAAGTTTTATACTTTCAGGAAAGTCCACGATTCGGGAAAATTGTTGAAAATTTCCTCGTAACTATAAAATGTAGAAAAACAAGTCTTTGTCTCTAATTTAGTCGATCAAAGCGAAACAAGACACTTGATGGCAACAGTGTTAAGGTAAAGTATGTTGGACCTTGGAGTGTGTCTCAGGAAGATTATATCCAGGTAGCGGGGAGCGGGGAGCTCTTCTTGAGGGGATTCTTCTTCGAACAGAGTTAAGAAAGAGTGACAGGGGACACTCTAGAGTAGGGGATTGGAGACATCTCTTGGCTATTGTTAGAAGAGCTGAGACGCCCCGTTATGTCTGGAAACATTCTATAATAATTTGGCATCTGCTGGGGATGAGGAGATGCTAGAGACTGGTCCGAAACAGATGAAACGAAATTCAGGTCACGGTCGGTTCGGGAGGAAAAGTGATATTTATTAAGAACTGTGGCCCGTCGATTTAGGAAAGGTATTACACAACAAAGTCGTGTGGACCGCTGAATTTGAAAAAGGTATTACATTATCATGTCTTGTGGACTATTTAATGAAGAAAAGCATTACATTACCATATGCTGTGCACTGGTGAGTAAAGAAAAGCATGATATTACCATGTGTTTTGCACCGTTGAATTAAGAAAAGTATTACATTACCCCGTGTTGTGCATGTTTGAATTAAGAAAAGTATTTCATTACCTTGCGTTGTGGACAGCTGAATTCAGAATAATATTACATTACCATGTGTTGCGGATCGCCGAATTAATAATAGTATTACATGACCATGTGTTGTTGACCATTGAATTAAGAAAAATATTGCATTATCACATGTTGTGGACTAGCAAGTTAAAAGAAAGTATAAATATTCTGGTTTGTCGGGTCAGAAAACATAGTACATTACGTAATGTAGTGGACGTTCGAGTTAGGAAAAGTATTACATCACTAAGTGATGTGGATAGTTTGATCAGGTACAAATATCACATCACAACTAGGTGCTGTGAGTGTAAGCTATCGAGTTAAGAAAAATAGTACATCACTAAGTGCTGTGGACCGCTGGATCAGGAAAAGAAAAGATTACTTATTTATTAAGTGCTGTGAGCTATTGAGTCAAGTAAAGTATCATTATTACTAAGTAGTGTGGATCACTGGGTCAAATAAAAGTATTACATCACTACAAAGTACCGTGGGCCATCGAATAACGAAAAGTATTACATTAATAAATGATGTGAGCAATCGAATCAGGAAAAAACTATCACATCACTAGGTGCTGTGAATCGCGGAATAAGAAAAAAAAACTATTACATCATATAAAGTGTTTGTCAACCGTCAGTTAGGAAAAAAAGTACTACATTACTTAGGTGTTGTGAACTATGGCATTAGGAAAAGCTTTACATCACTAGGGAATATTTACTGCTGATGGAATAAGGAAAAGTGTTACATTGCTCTTCGAATATTGTTAAACCACTGGGTTTCACAGTAGAAGTACATAATTAAATGATGTAAACTGACTTAGGAAATGTGGTACTGTGCATCACAAAGTGAGGCAGAATGGCCGAACGGTTATATGGTATTGGAATCATGATCGAAAGGTTTTGTGTTCGATTCCCGACCTCAATCAAGTTAAGTGCTGTGCAAAGCATTTCCTTCATGTTTTCCTCAGTCCACATGTCTGTAAAATGGGCATTTGGTTGTAGGCAGTAATAGATATTGTCGGAATGCTGGTGAGCACCGTCAGTACAGTGGCAGCGGCACTGTAGGGCAGGCGCTTCAGGAGAAAATCATTATTCCCAAGATGTTGAGGCCCGTAATGCAATGATGGATACACTCGACTCTAACATAATTAGTATCACAGCCCCTGGAATCTTCCTCGTCATTTTCGGTGATTTTAACGTGAATATCGATCGTGGGGGTAGTGTAAATGGATATGCCTCAAAAATGCTTGCCAAACATTGCAACTTCGAGATTTTAAAAGAAAGTCCTTTAGGCAAAAGAAATATACTTAGTATCGAAACACTCAAAACTTCTGTCACCGACTGTCTTTGTGCCTGACAATTGCTCTGTGGTACCTCTGAAAACGACAATTGATAAAGAACACAGTCTCAGTACCGACAGTAATCATAATCTGATTACACTGCTTTTGAAAACTTTGAAAAACAGGTCATCGAGAGACCTAAACGAAACGCAGCCAAAATATTACGTAAAGTCTGGAATATACAGGAGGAAACAGATTAGTTAAAATTCACAGACAGCATCGAAGAAGTCTTTAAGGACTGGTCAGATGATAAATTCTGTAATGCTGAGCAGGCATGGAAATCATGGAAACATATCATGATAACCGTAGAGAAGGCAACAGTTCGTTATAAATGTATTGTCCATATTACAAGATACCTGTGCAATGAAGAGATCTCACGATGTATAAAAAATCGCAAAATTTTAATGGCCAATCGATTCGTTAGGTACTGGTTAAAGCCTGACAATCTTGATCCCATTCTCTTGCGTGAACTTTGAAACGAATACACAAACCGTGGGCAGAAGGTTAGAGACGGGATAAGTCGAAGCAATGCCAATAGCAAAGTAAACAAATACATGGCAAAATGTAAAACTGGCATATAAGTAAGCGGTCTTTGGAAACAACTTAGGAAACAAAGTGATTCTTTTCCAGATGTAATGAATGACCCCGACAGTCAGGAGCAGATAGCTAGTTCATTGTTCATTTTTCATTGTTCATTGTTCAGGGTTGCAACATCACTGCACCCCGGGCAACCCCATAGGTGCTCCGTTCCCCGATCCAGGATCCAGCGAAGAGTCCATCTAATGGCATCGAAAGTCTTTTCTTGGGACACTGGAGTACCTTGTCAGGGAAAGCTGATTTCGAACCTGGTGAAGAAGTTGAAGTAAACAAAATGCGGTCGGGACTGACCAAAGCCACAGCTTCGGATAATATATTCTCAGAAAAAAAAATCGAATTGGACGACATTAAAAATATACTGAGATCTCTTCCTTTCGCAAAGCCACTGGTATTGATATTATTTCAAGTGAATTTTTAAAATGTGGATACCATAATCTATTACAATCTCTTGTGTCTATGGTCCATTTCTTTCATGTCTCTGGGTGCTTCCTAAACGACCGGCAGAGGGGTATCAAAGGCCTTTACGCGGCAGAAAAACGTCTTTTAACTGTTGGAGCATAACTCTTAACTCGAATGCTTAGCAGTAAATCAAAAAGATCAGTATTTACCCTGAGGCCAATTAATTGTTCGGGGAAATTCCATGAAGGTTTTCGGAGGGACCGGCGGGAGGATCATTATAATTATACTCTGAAAGGCTTATGTGCCATTCAAAAAGATGTGAAAAAGAAATCTTTTTCAGCTTTTTGAGACGTTTTTAAGGCGTTCAATAAATGCTACTGTGAAAGACTATTTTACGCACTTTGGGAACATGGAATCCAAGGAAAATTAAGGCGCACGCTGCGCTCCATTTATTTTAAAGTAGGCATGTGTGCCATTCAAAAAGATGTGACAAAGAAATCTTTTTCATCTTTTTTGAGACGTATTTAAGGCGTTTAATAAATGTTACTGTGAAAGACTATTTTACACACGTTGGGAACATGGAATCCAAGGAAAATTAAGCTCCATTCATTTTAAAGTGGAAAGTAAAGTTTTATTTGCTCATTTAAATTGAGTCAGAATGGTTCCCAAGCATCAATGGCCTCAGACAGGGCTGCAGTTATCCCCCGATAAAGTATTGTACATTTGTGAATGATCTTAAGAAAAGTGGCTTTGGTATTGAAACTGATAATTGTACTGTTCCTGCACTTATTAACGCTGGTGATAATGTTCTTACGATGCCCACCGAAAGACAGCTGAGATAGATTTTAGATACACGTTCAAAATTTGGAAGAAAATGGAACCTAAGTTTTAATTCGGACGAGTCAAATGTTATGGTCATCGGAGAGAGATTTAATAAAGGTCGCCGTTAGCCTTTCGGAGCATTCTTGCTCTGCGAACGCAACAATAACAATAAGTTTATTTAGCTCAGTACTGTAAGTACAAATGAGCAAACATGAAACTGAAGAATAGATGGCCTATAGACAACGAAAATAGTTCCGTCTACATTATAGCATTGGCACACGCACGCTCTCTTTCTCTCTCTCTCTCTCTCTCTCTCTCTCACACACACACACACACACACACACACACACACACACACACACACACACACATACCCATACCCATAAATACACACTCACATAAATGCGCACGCACACATGCATCTTAATATTAGTTTTACAAAGCAGTAGAGTTTGGGCATTTACTTCAGTAGATCATTAAAGAACAACTATCAAGTAAATTAATACTTTTCTCAGGGAAAACTTCACAGGCGTAAAAAATGCATCGAGGTGTTCACTTGCTCAGAATTTGGATTTTAACCGCGCGAGCATAGGCGACGTTGTCTGGCAGTCTACGGTCCTACAGGTGTACCGTGATCAGATTACCCCCCTCAATTATTACCCCCCGGTAATCTGATACCGGTATCAAGCTACCCCCCGGTAATCTGATACCGGTATCAGATTACCGGGGGGGTAGTCTCATACCGGTATCAAGCTACCCCCCCTGGTATGAGATTACCCCCCTCCCTTTTTTCCATTTATAACATCTATTTATTGCCTGAATACAAATTCAAGACAGCAACAGCACTTGCAACACCAACAACATCAACAGCAACAAGATATGATAATTTTTTGAGTCACTAAAAAGTATCCGTTTTGGTAGCGTTTTCGTCATATAAGACCCCCTCCCCCCATTTTTCCCCCTTTTTTTTTTTTTTACATCATCATACTTTTACCCTTTTATTCAAGTGCTACCGAGTTTATAGATGACGTTGTTCGGGTTTGATTCAGCTATATCCCCTTTCTCCCTCTAGTCATTTGTTGTTTTTTTAAAATTTGCTTTAATCTTTAATCTTTGCTGTTTTATATTCCTTTAAATATTTACCACACATGATGTATGCAGAGTGTGAATGCAAGTACATGTACATTGAAGCTGTAGGCCTATTTGTTCCTGATTCAAATTCCTCTTAACATTTACACCAGTACTATGACTGAATCTTTTCATATATATGTGTGCAAGGTGTCAATACAAGTATAATGAAGCTCAATTTTTAACAAGTTTAGTTGCTGATTCACATTCCTTTTTAACATTTACTCCAGTGAAATGCTTTTATCTGTTCATATGATGTATGCAAGGTGTCCATACAAGTAAATTGAGGCTGGATTTTTAGTACTTTAATTGCTGATTCATATTCCTTTCAAACAGTAATATTATTATGTTTGGGTCTTTTCATTTGATATGTGTGCAAGCTATTAATACAAACATATTGAAGCTGAATTTTTGATAATACGTTTTAGTTTTGATTCAATATTCTTTTTAAACATTTACCACAGTAATTTGCTTTTATCTTTTCTGTATACATGTGATGATGTGAAAAGTGGGCTATATATTTTCGATAAAAGTTTAGTTTTAGTTATATTCATATTAAACATATTCAGTATTATTAGTTTGAATCCTTTTGTGTCTTACGTTGAATGCAAGTTATCAAGCGCTTGAATAGTGGGAGAAATTTTAGTAAAATATGTACAATTTAGCAACAAGGAGTCCACACTAGCGTTGTTTATTTTTTTTTCCAAAGAAAATAAAAGGTAAAGTAATACCAAATTAAAAGTAGCAATGCCAATCGTGCCCCAATTGTCCTGACGGAAATCGGCTTAGAAAACAAAATGGACCCCAACCCCCCTCATCAAAAGGGCCGAAAGTACAATACATCTATACCTTCTCATCCACCCCACACCCCACCCATTTCCTGAGACACTAATTTAAAGATGGCAACATCATACAATTTAACAAAAGCGCACATACACACAACCCAAAATTGGAAAAAAAAAGCGGACATAAAATGCGGCCACATTGATTATTTAACAAAACTGAAATGCACATGTCACCTTCTTCACCCCACTCCCAGCTACACACATCCATTATTATATCGACATATTGTGACAGGGACTGCGACAAGGAGTCTAGTGGTCAAAAATTTCGTTGATATTTTAGGCTTACTCTAACTCAATCGACTGCTTCGTGTGAACATCAGCTATCTTTACAAAGAAATAAGGTAGAGATAGCTGATATTCACTCCAACGNGGTATATCGTCCGTCTTGAGGTTTTGGCGTAATGTCGATTTTCAGCCCTCGTAATTTGTAACATAATATGACATTATACGACAATTTAGGTGATATATCCGGTGGTCCAAGAAAGGTTTACCACATTATAAAGTTTAATAATTCGATAATTCAGTTGTATGCAGTTATAATCTGACATATGCAGTTATAATCTGACATATATCAGCACATAAATCTTGCTTACTAATGTCATAACTTATAAATATTTAGGCGCTATGATTATATCACAGCTGAAATATTGAAAACACATTTCTAACAATTAGCATGCCGAGTGTGCACTTTTACAATGATCCCGGCACGTCATATTTTTTTACTTGTGATTTTTTCTTCTTTTTCTGTGACAACTTCAATCACTTAGATCTAGTCTCGCTCAGTGAAACTTGCAGCAATTATAGATTATCTTCCGGTTAATATTCTAAACATTTTATCCCAGTGTCTCTTAACTAATGAAATTATCAGACTTTGAATGAAATGAACTTTTGGTGTAAAGGAAGGGAAGGAAGGGGGCCATTTGATATAATGCTATATAGGCTTTACTTCTTTATAGGGCAGATTACAAATGTAGCATTACGATAGTGTAGATAAAACAAAACAAAGTAAAAATATACTTTTCTCGACATTAATCATACTATTGCAACACTCTTATGCTGCATTTTCACTTTACATTTTGCCTGTCATTATGCCCCCGATTTTAAGGAGTTGTCTGTAAATAACTAAATAAATAAAATTTAAAAAAAAACAAAACCTGGTATTCTAGGGTAAATAATACAGTACTATAAATAGCATGAACGAGCTTCTCTTTGATACAAAACTGATAAACCTCATTATTATCATCATTAAGTGCCGCGGAGTGTCGAGACAATAGAATTGACGTAATGGCGCTAATCCCCTAATAGAATAGTTGTAATTTGTATGCGAGCGTGATGTCGTTTGTAATAGCGTATAGAATGCCATTATCCGTACAGCTTACGAACTTTGCGCATTACTGTAATGATGGAACCTCTTATCATCGTTAGAGGTACACTTGTGCATTAGTTTGTAGAGTTCAACATGCAGAGTTAGTGGAGTTCTTACTATGGTGAGAGATCCTATCGTCAATGCGTAAGTTCTTAACTGATATTAAGGCGATGTGCAACTCTTCCCAGAAGTTCTAATGCAGATTACCTGGTGTGCAGCCGTGTGTGTATTGGAGTTTATATGTAAAACTGCACATCAGGGTGTTGAATGGTGCATTTTTTCTTCCTTGAGGATGGTGATCTCAGGAGTTTGTTTGGGACGGCTGTCATGTTCGGTTGCACCGGCTGTTTGAGACCAGATTTCACCTACGTATCTTAAATAGCTTTATGCATGATCCTACAGTACCAGAGCTCCTCTGGATTTTCAACCTCGAACATTAATATTAGGAAGGATTATCAACACTCTTTAGCGTAAGCAGAAATAACTGCCACATAATTTCAGATATCTGTTACCGTAATAATTCAGATTGTATGAACTTGAAATTTGGCCCAAGATTAACAGATAAATGTTGTCAGCTTATACTGTGAAAACCAACTATGTAGATAGTCTACTATGGTTTTGTCACAGCAGAAAAATTGGAACCATATTTACACTAGCATACAGGGTGTGCGCCTAAAACATTTTACATTGGCTCCAATACCTCTTCATTTGACATGTGTTTTTAATAATATACTGTTGTTGACAAAAGTATAGCATGTTCGTAATATTTCATGCGTAAAATTTCATTCCTGTTTCTTTTTAACTTCTGATGTTATTGGACTTTGAATGTAGTGAACTTGTGTGTGTNGGGGGGGGGAGGGGAGCTACCCGATATATCTGCGTTGTTTAGCTTACATGAGGCAAGGACATTACGCACAAAGGTGTCAGATAAATTTGTAAATGTTTTCTTCGCGAAGCTTCCTCTTAAAGGCCTATAGGCTTTTCATATTATGCTTGTTTACTTCTCTACTTAGACACACGTTTATTGTATCTTATCAGCGGAGCGTGCCTTTTAAAACTTACAACAAAAAACGAACCGGTTGCAGACATCTGAGTGCCTTAGGCACACAGTCACCTGTAAACATTAGGAGATGAACAAGATACGGAACATGACGACATCAACCAGTTCTAGTTGACGGTTCTCTTCAAACTTTATGGAAAAAGACTCCAGCAAAAAGCAGTCTCCAAGTGCCAGTACACATCAAGTGTTGCAGATGCCCAGCTGAGTGTGGATGAGCTGATTTTTAAGACTCATTATAAAGAAGGTAAGGGAACCTCTGCTTATTAACCCCTTCATTGCCATACGCTCAAGAATTTTTCGGGCCCAAGATACCCCTCGTTTTATAAGACAAGAAATTAATGGAGGAGACTGCTTTATTAATGATACTATAATTTGCTAGTTAACTAACACGTCTCCCTCCGAAAAAAATAAATCACTTTCACGAAGACTTGAAATTCTACCAATTTCTGCGCTTTAATATAAAGAATTTATATGAGCTCATGGCAACGAAAGATAGNTGTTTTCTCTTTTTTTTTCTTCTGGGCACAGACTGTATGTGATATTTTGCATTCCAGTAATTGTGCCACTTACAAGTAATAGATTAATCGCTAAGTAAATAAATCTCACAGTATTCAGTGTTAACTGAAATATCTCTATAACTAACTAACTAACTAACTAACAAACAAACTAACTAACTAACTAACTAACTAAAGGGGTTACTGAGTTGTATATTCAAGCACCTCATCTGAGGTGAATGTAAGGGTGAAAGCGGGGAAGGGAGTAAAATTCTGTTCTGGGGTGTGAGTTTTACGTAACTTGAAAATCTCAGTATTCTCTGCTTTCAAGAGAAGCATGATTTGCAACAACACAGTACAATAGTCTGTAACATGAAGAGATCAGAGAGGGAATATGTTTAGTTGATGGGTTGGTTAGCTCCAGGCTTAAAATGAGGCGCAAGCGGCTTTTTTTTTTTTCTAACTTCATGAAGTTACTGATATTATGAGAGCTTATGTTTTCATATTCATCAGGTGCAAAAAGTTTTGACTTTTCGCCTACTGTTATTCTATCCAGAGATATAGTTGTTTGAAATAGCAGAGAGCTACTTCCGTTCAGTCACATAAAAAAGAAAATCGGAGAAAATCACGATTGAAGAACAATTTTTAACTATGGAAGTTATTTAATTTGCCTTACAAAAACTTTAATTTGGCCATAAGTAATTGATATACAAATATCTAGATAGGCCATAATATGTTATGTAACATTAAATCAATGAATAATAATCATGAATCATATGTATCTGTGATTGAAACAGTCTCGATGCTTTTTAAATGTCAAATTTTGGCCTATGCGAAGGGGAACATTTGAGTCCTATTTTTTTCTTATTATACCTGAATAACCTGCATGACTATCCCCTCTCAAAATTAGAGGGTGATGTAGTCATAGGCCGGGAGATGATAAAACAGTACTATATTTAAACTTGTCTCTGTTAATGTATGCAGATGACTCAGTAGTCTTTGCAGACTTGCAAAGGTTAGTACAAAATTACGAGGGATACTGTAATATATGGAAAGTAAACATAAATTTTAATGTCGAAAAAAAGAAAGTTACGGTATTCGGCGAAGGATATGCCTAGGTTATTCATTAATGGTGAGGTAGTTGAAGAGGTAAATATGTTTATATATCTAGAGATAATATTTAACAACAACGGGAGGTTTCTAGATTGAATGAAGGACGTTTTTTTTTTATTTTGGCACGGATAGGTATGCTGCCTTTATGTGTGCAGAAACATGCTGAAGAGTATTTACTATGAGTTTTACAATTTTGATAGATGTGTTTAAATAAATAAATGCTGTACATAATAGTGTGCCATCATTCAGTGGATTTGTTAAGCTACTTATTGTGTTTATTGGATTGGCAGACTTCTGGGAGGTCATTGCTACCAGCAACATTTTAACTGATCTCTGCTTTGTCAGCTGCCGCCGGAGAGTGTTGGAAAGGCTAAAATTCAACGTACTCTGTTCTGCGTCGCCGCAAACAAAGCTTTGTTCCATTAGATTGCCAGATCAAATTTTCATAAAATGCATTGAACCGATACTGTTATATGGAGCTGAAAAAAGAATATAAATGGGTTTTGATAACATGTGAAATTCAGAAACGAATGATTGCCTGCTGCGGAAAGGTACTCATATGTCGATCACAAAACTTATCGCACTGTTTATATAACATAATGTACAAGGAAAACGCCGTAATGCAAATCACAAATGGATAAATTGTATTGTAACCGGATGGCAAGACATGTTCTTCTATTTGTATTGATCATAAAGGGGAGGAGAGTATAGGGTGGCAAGGCATGTTCCTGCATTTTGCTCTTTATTATGAGCGGGGAAAAATGTGAGCCCAACAAAAAAATTTTCTTAGTTGTTGCACATTATCTAGGGAATGGTGTCGCTATGGATTTTTCCAAATTACTGTGAAAGATCAAATTTTGAGTAGACAGACATTCAAAAAACCTAACACAAGAAAATGTTCTATCCCTACTGGGGAACCGAACCCAGCGTCTTTCAGTTTGCAAGTTTGAACGTGCTATCACTACACCACAGGAACGGAATCAGAGGATAGGATTTTACTATAGGCCTGTATGGACAATCCAAAACCAGCTAGTTTGATATGAGTGGCATTGGAATGTACTAAGACCAAAGGATTAATTCATTCTATAACGTAGGTTAGATTATAGTAACAGTAGTTAAGGTCAAAGTTACAGTAATCTGGAGGAAGAATGGAAACTGGAAGCTTCTTTGTACTTGACTAGACTCATCAAACATTTTTATTAGGATACAGTTTCGGACGGTTAACCATAGACTACCTATAGAAACTGGACATTACAATAACGTGGATTACCCTAAAAGATTTTGTCAAGTATGTCACAGTGATAGTGGAGATCAGTTTCATTACTTAGCCTACTGCCATTATTTTAACTCTCGTAGCGCGAGATGCCTCAGGGCCAGCCAGGTCCAGCCTCCCGTTGCCTGCGTGACCATTGTTACGGATAATGACCGTTGCTATTGCGCTGTCTGCCGGTCGGCCATCTGACACTGAGCTGCAAAAACTACCGCCGCACTCAGTGCTCGGCAAGGAGATATGTATATAATTTTATTGCCGTATTCAAACGTAGCGAGTGGATAGTAAAAAAAAAAAATTATATCACAGCATCACGAGGGTTGAGGTAAAAACGAAAGAAATTATGACCAAAGAAATATCACAGTCGACCATTTTCAAAGATATTTTACCTACTCTACTAAAGGTGTCACACTTTTACAAAATCTCTCTACGCTAATGAAATTAATTATGAAGGAAATAAAACTAACTAGCTTCATGAAGTGCCCTAACTTGAAATAACGCTCATAGATCTCCTTGTATCATGTAAACAGGCCCTACTTCCGGTGACATAAAAGTGTGTAATAATTTTTTGGTATGACACACGTTACATAAATTTGATCATTGACCAGCTTACGAATACTTTGATTGGAAGCCTTGGAAACCTCTAAGCGAATGAATGTCTGAAGTCGTTTCTTATGTAATGATTTTCACTGCCGTGGGATTTCCCTCTGTCTAGATTTAAAAAAAAAAATTAGTCTGTCTTTCTTATCGCTTTTATTGTTCTCTTCACGTTTCAGTTTCATTTAAGTTGAATATTTGAATTAAAAGTACTTGATATGTCACAGTGGTTCTGTGGTCTGAAGTTTCATCGACGATTGTGAGTTCAATTCAGTTGTGACTCTCAAACAGGGTGAGGGCCACTTCAGTGTCCTTTTCACGATAAAAATGTCATTTTTTTTCTATTAGTTAGAGTTTGTATGATAAAAAGGACTGTCATTTTTTTTTTATTAGTTAGAGTTTGTATGATAAAAAGGACCTGAAACTCACGTTTGTTTGATATCAGATTTCGACGGCTGAGCGCAAGAAGTGACTATCTCCACTTTTCTTAGTTTTGAGAAAATCGCAGTTTAAATATTGGTGATCATCAAATTTGTATGAAAAGTTATGGGAAAATTGAAGATAGTCAAAAATGAAATGGCAATAACTCGGCAACCAATAAAGATACTGCTTTGATATTTATACCAGTGAAAAAGCGGCTAAAAATAACCCAACCTATGTCGAAAACTCTAATTTGACCAAAAGTGGAGATAGTCACTTCTTGCGCTCAGCCGTCGATTTATGAAATTCATTATACATGTGTCGTATTCGCTCGCCAGAGGCTCGTGAATACGATAAATGTGTAACGCATCAAAAAATTTCATAAATCTGATATCAAACAAGTATTCATTACAGATCCTCTACATATGTCACTTCATTATAGCTTTCATGCCCACCTGCACAAATCTTTATCGATGTATCTTTACTTGTCATATCTAAGCGTGCTTAGAAGTATTGCTTAAGCTGAATAACTTGTTGTCATTGTAACCGCTATTATTGATTTCTCAGTTTCTTTAATAACACTCGACAAATTCAGTATCCATTCATCCAGCCTTTCCTTCATCTATCCATTCAATATATTTCATTATTTGTTTTCTTTCATTGTTATGAAATCGTTACATAAAATATAGATGTATCTTTTCACATTCCTGCCACGCCCGATCGTTACATAAAATATTGATGTATCTTTTCACATTCCTGCCACGCCTGATCGTTACATAAAATATAGATGTATCTTTTCACATTCCTGCCACGCCCGATCGTTACATAAAATATAGATGTATCTTTGCACATGCCTGCCACGCCCGATCGTTACATAAAATATAGATGTATCTTTGCACATTCCTGCCACGCCCGATGTGTTGCTATTCCTCCCCCTCTCCCTCCCCCCGCCCTTTTTTTAAAAAATGTAGATTTATGTCTTTATTCATGTTTGCGATGTTTGCAAGAAACCATTAAAAGTTTACTACATGTCAAGGCAAAATTTACACGGATCTCCAGTTTATAAGATATTTACATGAAAACTCAACAAGTTTTTGTGGAATTTCCATAAAATTAGTTGAAAATATTAGACTAAGTCTAACTTAATTCTAGTATATTTTGTTGCGAGTCGAGTCGAATGGACACTACTATCTTCCAGTTTGTGCTTTACAGCTGTATACCGCGATGGTAACTCATAAGTGCTAATAATTTACATGATGCATCTCAGTGTACATCAGATTAACACGGTGTATTTCAAAAACTAATTTTCTTTCAAATATAATGTCGTAATTGCAAATCGTGATCTCGTGTCTGCCATAAACAGCTAGCAGGTCTATAATGTAAGACAGCATAAGGTTTTGGTTGTTTGTTTTTTTTGTGTGTTTTTGTTTGTTTGTTTGTTGGGTAGTTAGTTGGTTGGTTGGGTTGTTGGTTGGGTGGGTGGTTGGGTGTTTGGGTGGTTGGGTGGGTGTTTGGGTGTTTGGAGGAGTGGTTGGTTAGTTAGTTGGGTAGTTGGTTGGCTGGCAAGCAGGCTGGCTGGCAGCCTGGCTGGCTTGGTGGTCAGTCGGTCGATCGATCGATCGATCGATCGATCGATCTGTCGGTCGGTTGGTGGATGGGTGGCTGGGTCGGTCTGTCGGTCGGTTGGTTGGATAATTGGGACATCAAATAGGTTAACTCAAGGTATAGGGATAGTTCCTTCAACATAAGAACACCTGTCGCATAGCCCCACCTCCTCTCCCCAACCCCCACCCTCGCTCCCGCCCCTGACAAACACACACACACACACACACACATCTCTTTCTCAAATATTTGTTCCGTGGCGGAGATAATGCATTCTCTGAGTGCCCGTGAAGTTCCCCTCCGTATCATCTATCCACAACCATTGATTCTAATGTTGCACAGTTAAGTAGCGCTTCGTTCGGATGAACGACCCACTGCGATATCAACAGTTCACACGGCTATTGATCTTCTTTGCAGCTATCGTGCATTCAAGACGAGTTTTACTGATCCTCAAGTCATTATTTGTTTTATAGGTGTAGCCATTCATAGCATAAGGGTTGTATGTTTAAGAAGTAATGAAAGAGCAAATAGTTATCAGTCAATACAGCACCTAGACTCTCTGTTCCGTGATAGTGATCTTTGGAGAATTAAAGAGGGGGAGAGAGAGAGGGAGAGAGAGAGAGAGAGAGAGAGAGAGAGAGAGAGAGAGAAAGAG
>JAWQUT010000258.1:1097379-1121092 GCA_033807755.1 Ellobium chinense | reverse complement strand
GTGTGTGTGTGTGTGGTTAACAACATGACACAACAAGCTTAACAAATTTTTTTTTTTAATATTTGGCAACTTGGAAACATTTGTGGCACTTTTCCGGACAAACTATCACGGCTGAAGACTTCACATTTACGATGGTACAAAAAGATACATTGCTCATCATGACGGCCTGCGATTTTTGCCATTTGGAATCACTGAATTAAAAAAAAAAAAAAGAAAGATTTTACAAAATTTCTGATCTTTCTACGGCCATTGACAATCCCTGTCCGGAAACGAAACAAAATTTCGCTGGCGGATGACGTCATCAAAGTTTGCATACGCGGAAGTACTAACCGGGAGGGAAACTACAGCACTGTTGTTATGCCTGGGGGTAGTGGAGTTGGGGGAAGAGGAAAGTGGTGGGGAGATACACAACACAAATAAAAATTGAATAGTGGATAGTTGGTCTTTTCTCTTCTACAAATCCTCATAACTGAATGGCAACAGAAAGTGATAAGTGGGATGGCCCACATTTACTGTATCAAGTCTATGTTACATTTCACAATGAGAAAGAGTCAAGTGGGCCATCCAATAAAGTATTGCTGATTAGGCTCTGCGAAATATGAACTTGATGTTAATATAGATTTCTGTTATGGAATGCAATAGCAACCTCAGTGTAAATTTTTTAAATGCTATCTTAGACACCACTTGAGAAAATCGATTTCAAAGGGGAAAACTTCATTCCTCAGTCTCTCAAAACACAGCAAATGTGGGATGGTCCACTCTTGCTCCACAGCGACCAAATGGCCATGGACACCCTTGTGACTCTGATAAACATGCTTTCATATCTCAAATTCTGGAAGGTTTTATGTCAATCTCCTTTACCGTAACCCTTGGCGAGACAGTGAGGTAACAATCTGCAAAGTTTCTATGCAGTATGAACTCTTATACCCGTGAAATTCGGGGGGAAAAATTGCGCCCTGATGTGAAGCTTAGAGCTGAATTCAAATTAGATAAAAATTAATGAAGTGTCCCATCATGCAACGGGTGGGCTTCTAAAGATACCGATTATCTGAAAATTAAAAAGAGTGTACACACAAAAATGAATGTTCAAGACACACGGACTAACAGCGCCTGGTGCTGGACAGTGAAGGCATGTAGGCACGACCAGAGAAAGCTGAACTAGTACTAGGGTTTGCGGAGAGATAATGTTGACGTCAACGTCCAGAAAAATCTGTCAGTGTGTTGTCTCACTCCTGACGCAACGACCGTCGACCACGATACGTTAATGACTTCGCTCATGTATGCTTTGGCAACGTTAATTTCTCCAAACTTGTCGGAGTTGCTGTTTGAAGTACAGCTGCTTTCTTTGAAATCACTGATTTATGCCTTGGCTACGATACACTTAACTCTCTCAGGCAAGATTCCTTTCTCACCTTTACACGCACTAGATCTAGAGCTGGCTTTAATGCCATCAATTTGAATTCTCTTTGTGAAAACTTCAGGCGGCTGAGAGAGAAATAAAAATGTCACGTGATGTCACGACTACATAATGAATAATTGATTATTGTTCCATTACGGGAAGTCATAAGATTGATTTTTTTTGTGTTGTTTTGAAAACTTGCTGGAGGAAATGATGTACAGAATGAGATTAGTTGTCGTTGTTGCTATGGATGACACACTGGGTTCAAGGGCGGATTCAGGGTGAGCCCACCCCGCTCACCCTTTCCCCCTGCCGCTCCAAACAAGTACATGTATATCACAGGCCAGAACAATGCTAGAGCACTGTTGTTGTTGTTGTCGTTGATGTTGTCGTTGTTGTTGTTTCTACCTAATGAAAGTAAACGAAGTAAGGTTTTACACTATACCCGCCGCAACCTGATGAAGGCAAAGAACGATTTAAGCATTATTTTGGTTGACATCATGACAAATAACATACACTGGAGTCTCACAGAGTCAAAATCCAACACTGACAGTGCTATTAAAACACCAGTGGCCGCATGCAAAATCCATACGTTAGTTAACGTACTGCCTTAACCACAGTGAACACCACTAATGATTTGCGAGTTCCCCGTGGTTACCGCAGTGCGTTAAATAACGTAAAGATTATGCATATGGCCAATGAAGACCTCAAGAAATCCAGTTCCTGTGACCGTATGCATAATCCATACGTTAGTTAACGTACTGCGTTAACCACAGCGAACACTACTAATATATTGGGAGTTTCGCGTGGTTAGCGCACTGCGTTAACTAACGTAAGAATTATGCTTACGGCCGCTGTGCAATAATCAATAGACGCGTCTTGCCTGACGTCAGGAGCTCACCGATCCCTACCAAAATCTTCCAACAGTTTTATGTTGGACTCTTTATGGTTGCAATGGAAGAAAACCTTGATTTTAGCTGTCGGCCATATCATGTTACTTACACCAGTTTTTTTCCTGTTTTATATTAGCAGTGTCTTTGGCAAGGGTCCCGGCATTTTATTCGAGCTGTTAGTGAATAAATGAAAGCTTGAGTGAACTGCAATATCGATCGAGAATTGTTGACGTTAATTAAATCTGTTTCATGAATGGACTACTTTAGTTTGGTTCGTAAAAAGCGCGCAACGAGCATCCACTGACAACGTAATCAGACCATCCATTCGTTCTAATAAAGGTTGCAGGAGCCAGATTGTAAAAGCCCCTTTGTGCCTTTTTCATAAAACTTTCTCCTCGAACCACAGGAATATTCCGAGATGGCCAAAGCTAGTCCGCAGGTCTGGTGCCACCACAATGCTCAAATTATATAGTGTTACGGTGGCGGTCCATCATTTAGATTTTTCACAGTTTTAATTTAGATGAAATGAGATTAAAAATTTGGCCTTCTTTCACAGACCACAGGCCCGCACAAATGAAATCCGCAGAAGCCATTGGAAAAAAAATTGTCTGCAACAATTTTCTTTTTTTTTACAAAAAGACTGAATTTCACCACATTTGTGGTGTGATGTCATGATTTTACCTATCTAGTTTATCCAAAGATAGATTTTATACTTTGCTATTATTGATTCTGATGGTCCAATTTTTTTTTAACCAATCCTGTAGCCTAAAGCGGGAAGAAATTAATCTCTGGGATTAGTTTGCTGGAAAGACTTTTACGAAAACATACCAGCGGCTAGATGCATCTACAATCTCCAGTTTGTGAAGTGTTTGAATTCAAGAGTATAGTTCCATATAGAAAATAAGAAATATGAAACCAAAATAACATTTTAAGTGTAATTACGAGGTTTTCCAATACTTGAGAGATGGAGCTCATATCGATCTAATTTCCCCTGAGGCACAAAATATATCTTTCCAATATTTAGTGGTCCTTGATTTACGCTTCGTTCTACTCGCCCCGGACAGAGATATAAACTAAGAAATACATGACTGTACTTGACAATACGTTTCGTTCCATATTGTATCATTATGGATTCTTGCAATTAAAAAAAAAAAGTTAACTTATACTCGTGAAAAGTACAGTATTATCTGTTCCCCCTTAAACTGCGGTTGCAGTTTATCGCAAATTTTCGCAATTTTGAGACCTAGTTACAGTATTGCAAATGTCCACAAATTTAGATATTTTCTGCAAATTTGCTGCAAATTTTGCTCACTTTGGCCAAACAGTGCACTTTTTCTGCCAGTGTCGCAATACTGCCTGAACAGGAACAAATACAATGTGCTCCATTTCTACATTTTTGCAACATTTCAGTAGTAAACAATGCAACATGGTGGTAAATATAACAAAGTTCCGAAGCTATATTTGCGACCTTTCTGCAAATTTTGTTCCAATTTTTACCATTTTTTGCATGCAAATTTTGCAATTCTTAGTGCAAATTTTGGGGGCTTGAAATGCAATTTTCTGCCCGGACAGTATTATGTGCCAGTCATGCGGTCCCGCTGTATTTGGATACGTGGGCAGGTCAGGCTTGTAGAGCAACCAGAAATCACCAGCCTGTTTTTCATCTCTTGCCTTCGATAGCATGGACGATGGATCTCCTTTCCCCATCCTCTCTCCTTTGAGTACTGCATATTCCTTGTTTCGAGAACAAAATGTCAGACAGTATGTCTTGCCGCCGGTCAAAATGAGACTTATGGTTACAGGCCTGTAATTTTACTTTCACTTTTGGGTCTTACTAACTTAGGGGGTATATTTCATCTCCCCTTTTCCCTTTTTTGGCATGCCCTGTTTCCAGTAATATGGGCTCCAGGGGGGAAATTTTGATATCATGGGAAACTGTCCATTTTACTTAATTTTACCAGGCACTATTTAGCCCTGGGCTGGAACTGCCAGGTCAGGGATGTGCTCAGGCGGAAGAGGAGGGGTTTGGCGTTGACCAGTAAAAAAATGTAAGCTCTGTTTACAAATAGCAACCAAGCTCAAAATTTCAATGGGCTTGCTAGGGTTAGGTAAGTCTTAAAATTTGGGCTACATAATGAGCTTCAATCTGGTATGGGTCTGGGTGAAAGCTAAAACTTTGGGTTCAGAGGGCAGCTCAAAATGTTAATATAGCCCATAGAGGAAACAAGGGTCCAATCCCATTACAGGTCTGTAACCTTATGTAGCTAAACTAAGACCTGAGGTATCAAGACTCTATAGGTTCCAGGGCCATCCGATAATGAAGCTTTGTTTGATGCAGAAATCAAGAATAAATTCATTTCAGTACACACAAATAATTATTGGTGTCATGGGCAAATGGTTATAAAGTGTAGTTAACTTTGAACCTTTGAGAGAATTAATAAATCTGAGTTTTGGTAAGGTAGATTAGACTGGACGACTTTTAGAGCAAAAAAAGTGTCCTTCAATGAAGCTTTTCTCAATGATTTCCATTGAATTGGGGTGACCCTGTACCACATCAAGCGATTATAATATCTCGGGTCAGAATAATGTTAGATCGAAACTTCTTTTCACTGCATGATATTTATATGCTTAAACCATGCATCTGTCTGTCTGTGTGTAACTGTGTGTCTGTGTGTGTCTGTGTATTAATTTGCTCTCCGTTACAAGAGCTCCGTCAGTAAAACGTGTGTCACACTGGATATATGATATTATCATATGCTAAAGGTTGCCGGGCACGGAGTAACGGTTTCCTAGTAGCAGCTGTTACACTGTTGGACTTTAAACAACATGAAGAGCGAAATCGATTTGGTCGAGAGGACATACAATATTATTGAGCTAGCTATCGTATTCATCTGGTCGACAGCACTGTGAACTCGCTACCGACCCCCTCCNCCATTAGTTGTTTCACGTCGAAGGTTTCTTCCTGGTCTCCCTCCCATTAAATCTAAGCACAGACTCTATCACGATTCTTAAAGTTGCACCATCCGATCTTTGGCGTTGGAAGACGAAGTCCTCCACCCCTCCCCCCCTCTCCCCTTCTGCCTACAAAAACCTGTGGACACTGGCGCGACCACGATGGACTTGCTTCCATATATGTCAAACACCAATGGCCGTATGCATAATACATATATATATGTTAATTAACATACTGCGTTAACTACAGTGAAAACTACGAATGTCTTCGGAGTTTCTCGTGGTTACCGCAGTGCGTTAACTAACGTAAGGATTGTGCATAAGGCTCAGATGTTTTCATATCAATTTTCTTTACCGTAACATTCAAAGGGATATTATGCTAGCGATCTGCAAAACTTTCAGTGGAGTATGAAAATGTTTTACTGGCGAAGTCCGTTCGGTTTGTGAGTCGTACTCAGAAACTGAAGACTTTCAAGTCTAAGGTGTATGTGTCTGATTCGCGAACTGGGCAGTTTACGTTGTAGTGTCATTGGGAAAGACACTTTACTTCCATTTCCTCACTCGACTCAGGTGTAAATGAGTACCTGGCTTTAGAGCTGGGAGGACCAGGGCGCTGCACCGCTGGGGGCCAGCAATGACTTTGTTATGTATTTCATTTGTAATATTATGTTTTTACATGTAAGATGTGTATTGTTAATAAAAAAAATGCTCGTATTATGAATGAGATGTATAACATTGTATGACATCGTAAAACAATTTCTATACGAGGTTAATAAAGGCGTATTTTCATTTTCATTTTAAAGTCCAGAAAAAAAATTGCTCTCCGCTGTAATCCGTGCGCTTAAAAGTATCCGATAATGCCTCTTTTCTCCTTTTATACTCCGGACAGACTTTTAATAACTGTCTCTCTTAGGTGGTTTCTGAGCCAAAAGTCCCCCTAACATTCAAAAGGAAGTAGCGATCTGCAAACTTTCAATGCAGTCTGAAAATGTTATACTTACGACTTCCACTGCAGTAAAATAGTGCTTCCCAGCGTGAATCTTGCGAGTGAAGAGCTCCATTCTGCCTCTCCTCTCATTTTATACCTCGGGCGGACTTTTCAATAACAGTCTAGTCTATCTTTGATGTTCTCTGAGCCGTTAGGTCCCCCCACTCCTCCCCCCACCCTCCTCTCCCAATTCCACGAGATGACGGTCCTGGTGACATCGCTGAACATGAAAAACTCTTCATCCCCATATATTGAACCGGGATCAGCATAATTCAGATCACTATTAACCCTTCCAGATCATATCTTTTTTGGCTAACTTTGCAGGACTTTGGCATTCATAAATGGTGCATAAAATCACCCATGAGTGCCTCGCAACAGATGGTCAATAAACACACAGTATATAAAACATATGCGTCCTAAACTTACTTACGAATGCCCCCAAAATAATTTCTGTGTGTTTCGTTATATATGAAATGGATAACTGAAGTACCTGCTAAGAGGCCAGTTAAAAAAGCGCGGATTGATTATTTTTGTAATGTGTATGTGAGACAAAAGACGGCGGTATCGTTGTGTTGTTAAGTGGAATCCTGAACACTGTATGGTCGCTGTTGAGCAAGACTGGACCTCCCGCATTTGCCGTGTTTTGAGAAATTGAGGGATGAAGTTTATGTTGCCACTGGGTTATAAAGACTTGTAAAAGAGAACATTTGGTGTTAGAAGTCCCCAAAGGCCAAAAATAGCAATTTAAGTGATAATTATAACAAGAATCAGTCAATATCTATTTATAGAACCTTTTCCACCAAAATCGCAAAAATGTGGGGTGGTCTCCTCTTGCTCTATGGTGACCATATAAAGTATCAATATTCTAGGATTTCAATATATGTAAAAGTTTTCAAATTAAAAAAAAAAAATAGTCTATATCATTAAAAGTAGATACACGAGTGTCTGCAAGGGTTAAACATTGTGAGGGGACCAGGTGTGAGGGTTATTGTCTAAAATGTATGTACAGTATTTAACTCCCGATACTCGACATAGTCTATATGTTGGCAGTGTTTTGGAAACTACATTCATTTGATGACCCTAACCCGTGAGTGGGTAAATCAGTGTTCTAGGTTGGCTCCTCTTGGCGCATTTTTCAAGCCACGGCTGCTTGGCTACTTTTTGACTCTCATCATTTTCAAGTGAAAACAGCACGTATTGTGTATTTTTGATAACCTGTGCCAAGTGAACTTTGAATGCACATTTCAAGCCTGAGGTGAGACACTGTTTTAGTCTTGTGTCATTTCTTGCGTATTTCCACATTTTACATCTCTGATAGACGTGTGAATGTTTACAATTTTGTTTTCTGCATCTCCATCTATGAACAGTTGACTACATGTTATCTTTTCCCCACTCGACTCAGGTGTAAATGAGTACCTGGCTGTTCAGTGCTGGGGAGTACATGGCGCTGCACTGCGGCTGATCAGCAATGACTTTGTTAGGCGTTTCATTTGTAGTATTATGTATTCATATATATGATGTGTACTATTCTATGTGTTTATGTTATGAGTGAGATATATAGCATTTAAAAACGAAAACATGTAGCATTGTAAACTAATTTCCCTACAAGGTCAATAAACGTTCTATTTTCATTTTTTCTGTTTCTTCTTTTTTTGGAGGGGGGGGGGGGNGGGGGGGGGGGGGGGGGGGGGAGGGGGTATCTAAGCTAAATTTTACTACCCCATCCTGTCGCATAGTTTAAACCAGTTCAGATCAAGCACTGGATTTCATGCCCATGCTCGAAACTTCAGGCGTAAGAAAGTCATGAGAAATTCGCTCAAGGTGGTCTCGTTGCGCAAAAACACAAGTACCGTTTGAAAAACAAATGCGATTTTGTTTTTTCCCCAAACTGCATTCAGATGCAACGTGACGCAAGAGGTGAAAAACAAATGTCTAAAAGAATGTTGTTTGGATGGGGCCAAGAACTTTTCGCACTTAATTCAAACTCAAATAACGTCAATAATTCAACCTATAAGCTCCAAATGTCTTGGCCCTGTGGAATGTCACAGCTGGAAATGTAAAAGTACATAAATTGATCGCCGTAGAGCAAGAGCAGACCATCTCACATTTTTGCGAAGTTGGAGGTAAAGGGTTTAATAAACAGAATATTGACTCAATCTTGTTATAAATATCAGTTAAATTGCTATTTTGTTTTGCCTGTGGATACATCTAACACCAACTTTTCTCTTTTAATAATCTTTATAATTCAATAGTAATAAAAATTTAACACAGCAAATGAGGGATGGTCCACTATTGTTCTACAACGATCAATTGTATTAATAGCTTGCTTAGTGTGGGTCTATCACACAGGCCCAGGCACTGTGTGTNTGTGTGTGTGTGTGTGTGTGTGTGTGTGTGTGTGTGTGTGTGTGTGTGTTTGTGTGTGTGTGTGTTTATTTGTGCGTGTTTGTGTATGTGTTTGTGTGTGTTTTGGCAAGAACCTCATTTTCGCGAAAAATTGAAAATTACTTTTCGAAAGGCCTTTTTTTTTTCTTTTTTGCGAGCCCCGCATTTTTGGTTATCTCTATGTATATCAGTGCAGAAGTCTAGAGCAATCGTAGCAATGGAATTTGGCAATGAAATCACCAAACTGGTAACCCAAAATCATACTGATAGAAAAGAAAATACTGTAGTCAGTCATATCTACATAATGAAGGGTGGAAACTCTAAGAAACCACTGCTACGTTTCCCTTGCGGACCACCACTCGTGGTAAGCCAATTTGCTAAGTTTTGCACACAATTTTTTTTTTCTTTTTTGCGGAGAGTAAATTTCGCGAGCCAAGCCTGACTCGGTAAGTTCGTGAAGTTCGTGAAAATTAGATCTTCGGGGGAAAAAAAGCATTGCTGCAGTATACACGTCTTTAGACACAAACTTACAGTAAGTTGCTTTTCGGCGTGTGTTCCTGTTGTTTGCTGCCATGATATATTCCACTCTTTGGAGCTGCTTGGCCAAATGGTAACAGCACTGACTCAGGAACAAAAGGTTATGGGTTCGATTCCCGAGCGCAATATTTAAGTGTCTTGGGAAAGCTTTTCATTCACCACTTTCCCCAGTCTACCCTTCTAATTAATGGGTGTCTGTTTACAGGCAGACGGAGATATCGTTAGAAGGCTAGACAACACTGCAGTTTTATGACAAAAAGACGAAAGCGCCAAAGTAGGTCAAATTGAGTTATTTATAGTTTTGGAATCCCCAGATGATGACGCACATTTCTGTCTGGGTCCCATCACGATATCTCAATAAATAACGAAGTTAGGGAACCTTAAAGTGTTAATTATAAACAATTATAAAGGCGAGTCCTTAAAGTTTGAAAAACATTTTTGCGATTTTCTGAAAACTTTCCCGATGGCGCTTTCTTCCTTTTGTCATAAAACGGCAGAACAGTGCCTGTAAATGGCAGCGGCACTCTATGGTCTACAGGGAGTTGGGAAAGTTCTATAGTGAACCGGCCTGCCTGGTAATAACATTGTGAGGTTGCGTGAGCGAGCATTGGCTCTAATACGAGACTTATAACCCTCCTTATCACTATTATTATTATCACTACTTTTATTAATATTTTTATTATTATAACTACCACGCAATTGAGGTAGAAGTAGAATTTTGGAAGGAATAATGTATTTAAATTCCCCTGTCCTGTAAACTACATGATAGCAATGTGCTGTTTTGATATAAAACATCCTGCACTGTTCCAGTCGGTGGCGTTAATAATGATTAAAACAAAGGGAAATGAAAATACGACTTTTATTTATCCCGTAGGGAAATTGATTTACAGTGTCATACAATGGTATTCATTCCATTCGTATTACAAACACATAGAACGAAACACACTGCATAATTATGTATTTATACATAGAATTGCAAATGAAACACATAACAAAGTCATGACTGGTAGCTCAGTGTGCAGCGTGCTGGTTCCCAATTTCTAAAGCCAGGTACTCATTTCACCTGGGTCGAGTGGGGAACTGGAAGTGAAGTGTCTTTCCCGAAGACACTACAACGTAAACCGCCCAGCTCGCGAGTCAAACACAGAAACTTTAGACTTGACAGTCTTCAGTTTCTGAGTTCCGACTCACAAACTACACACGGCCACGCTGCCTCCAAATTCTTTAATTAGTCGATGGGTTGTTTTGTTTATACACATAGTCCACTGAATTTGTAGTCTGATACGGATGATGTAGATCATTGAGACGGATGTGAATGTAGTGTGCATGAGAGCTGCATTTTTTTTTTGTTCCTTTTATTTAAGAATCTCGGGTAATTTCTGATTTAAAAAATAAAAAAATCTATTTATTATCAGAGCGAGGACAAGGTGCGAGACTTCGCTCTAATTTAACTTCAAAGTGTTTTTATATTAGGAATCTAATTTTGCGGACGGTAGAACACGCAGTGCCGACCTTTCAGTGCTGTCCCTACAGCACAGTCTGAGAACTGTTGAGTGAGAGAGAGCTATGATGAAGGAGCGTGTATAATGGTGTGGTTATACGGCGTATACTACATTAAAACAAAACAAACAAACAAACAAACACAAACACAGACACAGACACAGACACACAGACACACACATACACGCGCCCGCGCGTACACACGCACACACACACACACACGCACACACAAACACGCGCACACACACACACACACACACACACACACACACACACACACACACATACACATGCATACACAAACGCACGCGCACGCGCACACGAACTCACACACGCACGCACCCACGCACACATACGCAAATAGATTAACTTGATATGTCGCTCTGATCGGCTACAGATTACATTTATTTCCATATGTTTTCTGCTTTTATCGATTACTTTTAAAAGCGTCATGACGTGGCAAACAACCAGAACAGAGGCAGTGGCTAGCCCATTAGCATATTATAGATACTGAACTAGCTGATAACACTGAGTGCAAACTGGTGGTATCAAGGCAACAAACTGCAGTGCCCCATAAGGCCAGGTGACTGTTCCTTTTCTACCACGAGCCATTGGCTCCTTGTGGCATGAAAAAGTCTGCGGATGGGACTCCGTGTGGTCCCCTCATGTCTTACATAAAACTCATGTTATCGCAGTGTCATCCCCCCCCCCCCCCNNNNCCATAAGGCCAGTGAGTTTTTGTCCAGAAAACCTGGAAGGTTTTTGGCACCTATTAGAGGGGCAAATCACTCATTTTGTACAACCCAATTAATCCGTTAATACATAAAAAAAACCTTTTTTGGGGGCCCTGCCAACAAGTGTCAGGGTGTAGAAATATGTAAAATGACCTGTGATCGAAATAAAGCATCCAATTTTAAAGTTTCAGGTACAATTTGAGCCTTCTAGATTAAAAAAAATAAAGTGTGTGGGCGTATGTATTAGCACGCGGTCAAAACCAAGCCTAATGAAAATTGGGGACCAAATCAGAATTCGAAGTGACCTTTATTGAAAGAGATTTGTTCACAATTTTGGGCGGTGACCCTCTNTTTAAAGTTTCAGGAATAAAGCATCCAATTTTAAAGTTTCAGGTACAAATTGAGCCTTCTAGATTAAAAAAATAAAGTGTGTGGGCGTATGTATTAGCACGCGGTCAAAACCAAGCCTAATGAAAATTGGGGACCAAATCAGAATTCGAAGTGACCTTTATTGAAAGAGATTTGTTCACAATTTTGGGCGGTGACCCTCTTCCCCTTCCTTTGTTTTCTTCCCTTTAAAATATCGGGCCATTAACCTCCATGGAAGAAATTTCGCGACATCACAGTGGTATTTGTAGAATAACACAAAATGTTGAAAGGGCCAAAAGAAGAAAAAACAATAGGTTTCAAAAACCTGGAAAGATCTGCCGACAGCTGACAAAGAAAAGATCAGTTAAAGTGTTGCTGGTGTAGCAATGACCTCCTAGAGGTCCGTCACACAGTAAACACAACAGGTAGCTGAACAAAATCCACCGAACGATGGCACATTATTACCTACATACTTTGTTTATTTAAACACATCCTTTCATTGTAAATTTCATATTTAATATTCCTCAGCACAGTTACTGAACAAATAAAGGCAGCATACTCCGCCCCCCCCNCCAGCCAAAAGAAAAAAAATTGTCCAGGAGAGCCCAGCTCAGGAACTAAGGTCGATAACTTTTCAGCCTAGTCATGACGCCAGATAGTGTGTTTTCCTTGACTGTAGTCCAAATGCTTAAAGCCAACGATTACGGTTTCCCTCAACTGGGACAAAAAATGAATTCATTTGTAATCTCTTTGAAACAACTGTGTAATACGTCAGGAAAGTGGGGGGGNGGGGGGGGGACTTTGTAATAGTCATTCGACGTCAAACTCGGGGACAGCCGGCCTCGCACCTTCTTTGGGCGGACTAAAACGGAAAGAAACATCTCTCGGGAATGAGGAGGGCACAATGAGGAGCATCAAACTAATCAAATACCCGCACTCGCATTGTAGGCACGAGTATAATCAACTTTCGAGCCTTATCCAGCCTACATGATCTAGTTTCTCTTGTGTCTACGCCATTTTTTATGGACCCCCCACGAGAGCTGTCCTGTGAGTTTCGATTTATCAAACAGTGAAACATGTGTACATGATAACGCGGCATCAGAACTACTTAGCTCAGTGACTCATTCCTCCTCTTTAACTCTTGCAACGCTACGGTCGAACCAGCTCTCATCTTCCCATCACTACGCTGGGCACAACGGTCGGATAACATCGCATGACAGCGCCAACCGTGTGAGACGGTGGTCGAGTTTTGCAGCCTAGTACCAGCTGATCGGCCGGCAGACAACACAGTTGTTATCCGTAAAACAGTGTCACACAACCAGCGGGCGACTGGACCCTTGGCAACCTCATGCTACGTCCCAGTGTTAAAGAGTTTCAGCTCAGACCTCTTAGCCAATTTTGACCTAGACTATTTTGTTGACAGGGTGCATCGAAAAGTATAGCTAAAAGTAGGCTACTTCTTGCTTCTGGTGAGTACGGAAAGGATTGTTACCTGTTTGATGCACTTTGCTTATACGTATGCATGGAAGAGTTACCATCGGAGATGGGTATGAATTCCCATGCTTGTCTCTGACATTCGGTATTTCAAGTATAATTAGCCACAGCAAAAAACTTCAAACGGCCTTGTAAGTGTACAGAAGAGTTATCTTTTAACCTCGGTCCGGGTCCAGCATCCCGCTGGCTGCGTGACCATTGTTACGGATAATGACTGTTGCACATGTTGTCTGCCGGTGGATCAGCTGCTACTGAGGTGCAAATTTCTATCGCCGCGCCTAGCGTTCTGCAAAGAGATGAGTATAATATATACAAATACATATATTCTATAGCCACATGCAAACGAATCGAGCGAAACGGTAGAATTTATTCAATGACAGCATAACGAGGGTTAAGCATCATAAGATTCCTTTACTAATGTTATGGAGAAGCTGACACACTCCCGTGGGCAATGTAGTTTTTCAACAAACAAACACCTATGTATCTTTTGTTATAAGAAAGTCATGGACAGCACAAAGTCAACCGTGTAGTTGTTGTTTATTTTTAACTTAAACATCTGAAAGTGTGTTTCAGACTGAAAGTCCAGAAGACATAAATAGGCTTTTCTCACTTCACTGTATGATAGTTCTTTGTAAACATACCGAGCGGCAATTTAAGCTCCTCAAATCCGATAGCGGATCTCCTCATATCTTAGTAAACTGGAAACTTTCAGGTATGAAGATGCCAATGTTATTTTCACTGTCGGCTACATAATAATAATAATAATAATAATAATAATAATAATAATAATAATGTGGTTTATAAGTCTCGTATCCAGGCTAATGCCAGCTCACGCGACTTCACACTATCATTACCCCAGCAGGCCTGATCACTCTAGGACTTTCTCGACTCCCTGGGGAGCATACAGTGCCGCTGCCATTTATAGGCGCTGATCACTAGCATTCTGACAATATCTTCCACTGCCTATAGCCAGGTACCCATTTATAGGCGGGTGGACTGAGGAAAATGAGAATGAAATGCTTTCCCAAGGCACTTACAACATGACCGTGGTCGGGAATCGAACTCACGACCTTTAGATCTTGAGTCCAACGCCATAACCATTAGGCCACTCTGCTCCACTATATCAGATTTTACACTTCTCATTGGTTTATCCAGGGGTCCCAAGCCAAAATACTTTCCAAACTTGTTGTGTAGCTCTAAAAGTGTACCCCAAAAAATGCTCCTAATATCTTAGGCCTTTTCATTCAGTAAACAGGGTAACCTTATCCACCTAGCAACAACCACAAAATTTATACTTGAATGGCTAAACCTCACCTATTCTGAGTTTACAAATGAATCTCCATCTATCTATAACAGGGTTTTATGCCAGGTGTTAGTGGCATCTTCATCCCCTCAATAAATAACATCCTGAACTCACTCAAAAATAGTAGAAAAATCAACAGCAGGTAGCATGTTGGGGGGCAACGGGAAGGGATAATTTTGCTGGGATGCAATTTCAGAAGACGACACCGTTACAGTTTCCTTTCCTTTAGTTTTATTGCTTTCCCGTAATTGCAAGGCATATTTTTTTCTTCCTCGCTGGGCGGGCAAGTGGAGACGAAAAAAAAAAAACAACCCTGCACACCAGGTGGATCCCTCCATAAGTTGCAGACAGACGGCGCATGCTCTAACCCGACCTCTCGAGCTCTCTCCCTCATGCTGATAGAAATGTGTGAGCTGCACACGCGCGCACGCTGAAAGATCCAGGCTTTGCTTGCCTCTGCTCAATGTTACGCCACCACAGGCGGTACCGGAAAAGCACGTGCATTCATCCCCGTGTAGGCCAGAACAACACTGTTATCTGTTCATTTCTCTCTACTCATTCTTGAGATTCATCTGGCATCTCGTTTTCAAGACTGAGTAGGTCATTGATTTCAAATACTCGGGTACGTAGACTCTTTGTTCTTCAATACCATTGCTCATTTGAAAAGTTCTACTTTTGTTTTATTGGCATGAACCACTCTAAGTAACCCGTGCTTGTCAAGCGCAACTTCCGAAGATTTATTCTAAGTGGCCCTCACCTGTATTTCGTCGCATACTTCATTCCTTTGATGTTTCTGAAGTACTTTCTTTTTTAAGTTGAAAGACTTTGTGAGAAAACACTATAAACACCTGTGAAGGTCGTGGCGAAAGATACCAGATAAAAACTATATTTTCAACATTTAATGAAAAGAGCAGTTTTGTAGTGCAAATTGTAGAAGAAATGTCATTCCACGGAATGGAAACGGTGCTGGTATATGATACTAAATAATACTCCTACAGGTATGAAGATGCCAGTGGTTTTTTTTTCACTTCTGGCTATGTAAGGTTTTACACCTCCAGGTATCACAAGCCAAAATACTTTCCACACCTATTGTTAAGCTCTTCCTCCGAATTTTGACACTAAAAAAATGCTCCTAAACCAGTTAGATTTTGAGAACTTAGGCAGTGAAGCAGACTACCTAATATTTTAGGCCTTTTCGCCCAGTGAACAGGGTAACCTTACCCACTTAGCAATAACCATAAAGTTTATACTGGAGTGGCTAAACCTCACCTATTCTGAGTCTACTTATGTATAAATGCAAATTTGCATCTATAATATCTAAGCCTTTGAAATTCAAATCCAACCTCTTTCATGGCCAGTTTTCAGATTGTATTGGGACTACTTAAAATTGCATATTTTTATGCCAGGTGCTACTGGCATCCTCGTACCTACAAATACCTTAACTAGGCAAAGTAAGCTAAAATGTCAGATTGGTAGATAACGCGTTTTATCACAATGCCAGTCAATTATACAACAGAAGGCAAATGCATCACTGATGAAGTGTAATAATAATTATAACCCGACTGGTGGTTTTGACGCAAGGCCCTCAGAGAATCATCAAAGAGAAAGCACACACAGAAAAAGCATGAATACAGAACAATTAATTTGTACGTAGTTATATCAAACTGTCCGCGTGAATGTCTGTGATGTAAAGTACAACTTGAAGGGCGTTGTGTTGTGAGCGAAATCTAATCGTTCTGTAGCTGTCAGTACATGCGACTAGGGATTGTACCAAATAATTGTGAAAGGTCGATTTTGAGAGGGTAGGTCGAAAAAACCAAACACTAGAGAATGTCCTGTCCCTACCAAGGATCGAACCCAGAGTCTCTAAACTTGCAAGTCTGGACATGCTAACACTACACCACAGGGACACTAACTTCACAGTTATTTAAACCTTATATTTTAAATACTTACTGCTTGAATATTGTTCCCTAACCTCAACGTGTAAACCTAATGCTCACCCATGATCCTGACACACTAGCGAACTGCTCACACAGCATGATGCCATACACGATACATGAATAATTTGGCCTAAGAACAAACTTAATTGCCATAATTGCCCAACATATAATGTACTCAGCAAAAAACACTGCGAAAGTTATAACTGTGCACTCTTAGCACAAACTACCACCCGTAGGGATTTTCCTCCTACCGTAGGCTAAAACTAAAATGGCTTTACGAAAAGTCATTTTCAGCTGCGTAAGGGAAAAGTCGCTTTTCGTACGTTGTTAGCGAATGTAGGAAGAAATGGATAAAGCACCTGGTTTTCTTCTTTCTAACGGAAAAATTACAAGTCTTTTTCCATTAAATTTGCGCCAACATCATACGTAGGGAAATCTAGGGAGGAAAAATGAATTTTTCTGTTAGCTGAAAAGTACTCGTACATGATAAGAAAGGCACCAAGGAAAACATGNCACCTATTCTGAGTCTACTTATGTATTTGCATCTATAATATCTAAGCCTTTGAAATTCAAATCCAACCTCTTTCATGGCCAGTTTTCAGATTGTATTGGGACTACTTAAAATTGCATATTTTTATGCCAGGTGCTACTGGCATCCTCGTACCTACAAATACCTTAACTAGGCAAAGTAAGCTAAAATGTCAGATTGGTAGATAACGCGTTTTATCACAATGCCAGTCAATTATACAACAGAAGGCAAATGCATCACTGATGAAGTGTAATAATAATTATAACCCGACTGGTGGTTTTGACGCAAGGCCCTCAGAGAATCATCAAAGAGAAAGCACACACAGAAAAAGCATGAATACAGAACAATTAATTTGTACGTAGTTATATCAAACTGTCCGCGTGAATGTCTGTGATGTAAAGTACAACTTGAAGGGCGTTGTGTTGTGAGCGAAATCTAATCGTTCTGTAGCTGTCAGTACATGCGACTAGGGATTGTACCAAATAATTGTGAAAGGTCGATTTTGAGAGGGTAGGTCGAAAAAACCAAACACTAGAGAATGTCCTGTCCCTACCAAGGATCGAACCCAGAGTCTCTAAACTTGCAAGTCTGAACGTGCTATCACTACACCACAGGGACGCTAACTTCATAGTTATTTAAACCTTATATTTTAAATACCTACTGCTTGAATATTGTTCCCTAACCTCAACGTGTAAATCTAATGCTCACCCATGATCCTGACACACTAGCGAACTGCTCACACAGCATTATGCCATACACAGTACATGAATAATTTGGCCTAAGAACAAACTTAACTGCCATAATTGCCAAACATATATACTCAGCTAAAAAAAACTGCGAAAGTTATAACTGTGCACTTTTAGCACAAACTACCACTCGTAAGGATTTTTCCCCTACCGTAGGCTAAAACGGCTTTACGAAAAGTCATTTTCAACTGCGTAAAACAAAGTCGCATTTCGTAAGTTGTTAGCGAATGTAGGATGAAATGGGTATAGCGAATTAGAAGTCGTTTTCTATTACATTTGCGCCAACATCGTACGTAGGGAAATCTAGGGGGGGAAAATGAATTTCTCTGTTAGCGAATAAGTGCATGACTAGAATGGCACTAAGGAAAGCAGGAAAAAGCAGAATGAATGTTAGAACATTAGGCACGAAAGAATGTTATCATGTTTATTTATTTATGGCCACACTGTTACTGACATTTCTTTGTATTTTTGTGTACTATTAATTATAATAACCTTTCCTGTTTCCTGAAACAAAAACAAAAATAATGCATCTTCCATTTCTGAGTAAGAGATCTTTCTACTTTGCTGAATATTAGAGCTGAGTGTACTCGGTAAAGTTAAAGATTAATATGATTATTGTTAAAAAATCATTAGTAACCGATTACTTTTTTATTCCTTAAATACTGTGCTATTACACCACCCCATCATGGAACATAATAATATCGACGGCTGAGCGCAAGAAGTGACTATCTCCACTTTTCTTAGTTTTGAGAAAATCGCAGTTTAAATTTTGGTGATCATCAAATTTGCATGAAAAGTTCTCGAAAAATTGGTGATAGTCAAAAAAGAAATGGCAATAACTTGGCAACCAATAAAGATACGGCTTTGATATTTATACCACTGAAAAAGCGGCTAAAAATAACCCAACCTATGTCGATAACTCCAATTTGACCAAAAGTGGAGATAGTCACTTCTTGCGCTCAGCCGTCGATATGACAAACTGCAAGAAAAACAAGCCTCTAGCACATATTAGTTAAAAAAACACTTTCTTTCCTGTACTTTCATCCCATTTCCTCCCCCGGTGTCACCTAAATATGATAAACTGCAAGAAAAACAAGCCTCTAGCACATATTAGCTAAAAAAACCCACTTTCTTTCCTGTACTTTCATCCGATTTCCTCCCCAGGTGTCACCTACCTTCTTCTTTGTTTCCCAAAACTCACACCCGCCCTCCCCTACCAAAGTCATAAATAGAAATGCATGTGTGTCATCAAGTACTGGTTTCCTGTAACTGGAGTAATCAGTATTCGTGATTACCAAAAAAAAAAAAAACATCGAGCACTTCCAGAAACAGCAGAGAGTGACCCTCTTCAACTGAATCACATTAAGGGGAGTCACAATGATCTCTTCATCGTTTATGATATCAGTTCATCGTCACACTTTGAGAACAATAGTTTCGAGCACTCTTTGTAAGACTATATATGTATATATGGTGGGTCCACTTGACCGTTACTGGAAATTTAACTTCCGGTATTAACCAGCCCAGACAAACAATTCTGTTTTTGCCATGACTACAGAGTGAGGATCGAAAGGGTGAATGAATGTTTATTACTTTCCATTATTATAATTGGTAAACATGCATTATTCTTGGAAAACAGAATTGGGGAAGTAAATAAGAAGTGTGCATCGTGTAACCACGAGGCAAATTTCCTTTCGTCATTAGCTCTTCGGAAAGATGATTCGTGGCGCTACAATGGGAGTCGTGAAATTTGAAATTTGGCTGATTATGTCCAAATTGGTTGGAGATAGACTATGTCATGAAGAACCAGGTCTTCAACAGCAAATTTGTTTGAAGCTGATTCACTGCTGCCAGCTTTTTCCAATGATAAAATAGGAACGCCTACTCGTGGTTCCCAACACGGATGACAAAGTACTTAGCCAAAAGTATACCAAATTCATTGTTTGAACATTATATATAATAACAATGATGATGATAATGTGGATTATAAATCTCGTATCCAGGCTACTGCCCGCTTATGCGATTTCATGCTATATTTACCTCGGCAGGTATGATCACTCTATGACTTTCTCAGCTCCCTGGTGAACATACAGTGCCGCTGCCATTTACAGGCGCTGATCACTAGCATTTTGACAATGTCTCCCATGGCTCTATACTGGTATCTATGTATACAGACAGGTAGACTGTGGAAAATGTGAATGAAATGCTTTTCCAGGGCATAAACAGTATGACCGTCGCCGGGAATTGAGCCCACGACTTTCAGATCTTGTTGAGTCCAAAGCCCTAACCGTTCGACCACGCTGCTCTACATATTACGTGAAAAGAACAGTTTTAATACTTTCGTCCTTTAACTCTCTCCTCCGATACAAACTTGCGGACTATAGTATTTTGCGAAAAGTATATAACGTCTGATCGTTAACCGTAAACTTTTCTCACAGAGTATTCATGGGCAGGCAGGTGGTACACATTCACTTGCGGGGACCAGTAAACGTGAGTAGGAATTGTTGTGTCCCGCAACGCGAGGCTAGTTATGATTGATGGAAAGGCTTTATGGTTACAAAAACCTCATCCGATTTCTCTCTTCGAGCCGATAAACTGTTTTCGCTGTGTCACTTACGAAAAAATCCACAATCTCTGAGTCTTCTTTAGTAGTTTGCAGAATTCAACGAGTTTATTAAAGTGATGTTTAAAATAATAGGTGTTTCATTCATTTTCGAGCTACGAACTGATGCATCGAAAGGCGTAAACAAGCTAACTATTTTCCTTAACGACGAGTGCTCGGTACAGGGGGCCACACCGAAACCGAAGTAACTAACCCAAACCAGTTTTAGTTTACAAAATCTGAAGAAAATGCAAAGTAATTCGCACTCAGGTTCACAAATGAAGGGCTTCATGGTAAAACGCATTATACACCATTCGGGGGTTGTGGCAAAACAGACCAGATTCAAAGCATATTTTTATGTGAAGGGCGAAATTTAAGTCTTAAACAATATAGATCAATTAATGTCCTTCTTTGGAATGGAAATATACATGTATACTAAATACTCCTACTGTTACATGAAGTATGTAGAATAAGCTAAAAATTCATATTGGTGGATAACGCGTTTTGCCATGAAACCCTTCAAATCTAGAGTCCACTCCCCAAGGACAGATGTTTAACTGTCTTCCCAAGGCTTTTGACCAAAAGTCAGTTATTTGGGAGCCAATGGCTTTAAACAGCCAAAAATCTGGTATTTGGTTCTCCGAAAACGCCAAGTCTGGCAACCCTGGGAATCGAATCTGTGTGACTTCGTGAACGATACCGGATGTACTTATGGTCGTCCCCAGTCAGATAAAAAAATAGATAAATAAGAATAATAAACAAGATCGTTCAATAATAATTGTCTAGCCCACGTACGTCATCGCTTCATAACCATAGCAGCGACATCAATACAAACTACTAAAACTTGAAGGAACATGGGCAGTTTACTACAGCTTTAGTGTCTAGCACAGGCGGTACGCCACTGACGTCTAAAGTCAACAAGGGAAAGGTTATAGGTCACTTAATAAAACGGCAATAAATAAGGAACAGACTAGTTTTGGCGCACCCCATGCAGAGTAGAATGACACCTCACAGCAATATATTCGAATAATGTACGAGATTTAAGACAACTGAAGTTCAAATCAAGATCAGTTCATCTAAAATAGGTATTGAGCTCAGATCATGTCGACGTGCACTGAAGAAACATTCTCGAAATGATCTCAGATCGGCCCAGCCCTGTGAAAATTCCAAAGGAGCATTAATTCTAACGCCACTGTAGTGATCTTATCCGAAATTGATGAGTATTTCATGTTTTGATTTTTCTTGTGACTCCCAGGTCTCTGTCTATCATGTTCCAGAATAACTCAAGATTTTTATACTGTCAAGATGTCTTGAGGTGGAAAAAAAATCAGACTGTTTCTGAACGTATATTGTCTGCGAAATTTGTAATTTTTGTTGAGATTACTGATCTGTTTTAAAGAATGGCTTGGCTAGTTTTGTTTTCTTTTAGTCCACCCAACCTGCTGTTTCATTTGTGGTATTGTGTATTTGCATGTGTGGTGTGTATTGTTGTGTGTGTTTGTATTGTGGGTGAGATGTTTAGCACTGTATGGCACTGTAAAACAACTTCCCTGCGGGGTAAATAAAGTCTTATTTATTTATTATTTATTTATTTAAAAAATGGGATAATTCGAACAAATATCAACAACGACATCAACACTCCACCCCTGGGACCCAGCTGGGCCAGGGTTATGGATGTAGGAATTTTGTCTAACACTAATACGGGATTTATTTTCATTTGGGATATAGGGTCATCCCCCAGTTGCGTAGGCGGTAGGAGGGAGTAACAATGTGACACTCTAGAATAAGAACAGAAAGTTAACACCCTGAATGAAAGTAATGAAAGTAACAGTCAACGAACCAACGCCGGCGCCAATCAGAAAGGAGTGGAACAAACAAGCAACCAAAAAAAAAAAACAATCAACAACGACATTGTTTCACTACAGTATTTAGGTAAGTGCTAGCCATGTTCCTTTGGCAGCAAAAAAAAAACAAACAAACCAACAACCGAATGATGTGCTGGAACATCGGGTATTTGACATCAGATTTCAACCATCTCTCTTTTAGATCATGTATCTAAGACCTCACCATGGCTTGTTTGGATTTTCTATCTTGATACGTAGTTATGAAGAACTTGGAACATTCTTTGCTGTGGCCTGAAGTATTCAGAGACGCTTTGACGAGGTTATGAATAAACGTACCTAAGTAACATAAAGAAATCGGGTGTCAAACAACCACTGCTATTGCCAATGATATTTGTCCTAAGCTCATCATCCCTAAGGGAGAGAAATGCACCATTCAGCACTCTGGTGTGTACATTTGCCTAGAAACTCCAAAAAACTTACGTTGACAAGATGCACACCATGTACTTTATATTACTACCTGTGGGAATGGGTAGCGCCTTTCCTTAAAAACATGATTTAGAAATGCTTGCTTTGCCGGGCGTTAAAAATCACCAAAGTACACATGAAGGGCTCCATGGCAAAACGCATTACACACCATTCGGAAGGGTGTAGCAAAACAGTCCAGATACAAAGCACATATTTTGTGAAAGGCGAAATCTAATTCTGAAATAACGTAGACCAAATGTCGTTGTATGGAGTGGAAATATACATAATCATATATTGAATACTCCTACTGCTACATAAAGCATGCAGAATAAGCTAAAAATTCAAATTGGTGGATAATGCCTTTTGTCATACAACCCTTCATATATATTGTGCCTCACAAGAGAACCCGGACCCTCCATTAAAATTTATTGAAAAACTTCAATGATAATCAGTCGTGTCGAGTTTTGCCAAAACGAAATTCATAGTATGGAGCATAATCATGAGAAATTCCAACACCGCACTGCAGTTATAAATAGAGCAACGGTTCTCTGAAGTAAGTAGCTGCAATTCGAAATCACGACGCTCATTCTAAATTCGCCTAAAGCATTGGCTTTTTACAATTTGATTTTGATGCTTTCATTTGCTCTTACTAACCTGGTCTTCCATTAATCTTGTTACCTACACACAACGACGCGAAGTTTTGTTTTGATGTTGTATTCCCCATTTTCAAAGCTAACCCACATCAACTTCAGTATTTTGCCTTGTGCTGGATTCCTCAAAACTTCAAAAAAAAGTGACCTAGGCAAATGTGGAGTGAACATGATGAAATGTTGTGTGTTGAAAGCAAGTAACTGGCAATGCAATTAGCGAGGATTACGGGTCGCACTCCTTGAAATGCTTCAGCGACTTCAGAACGCACTTTAACAGAAGAAAAGAACTTAGCAATTCAACATTCAAGTCAGTCAGTCAGTCAGTCAGTCGGTCGGTCGGTCGGTCGGTCGGTCGGTCGGTCGGTCGGTCGGTCGGTCGGTCGGTC
>JAWQUT010000258.1:1076379-1095965 GCA_033807755.1 Ellobium chinense | reverse complement strand
GGAACGTTCCGAGATGGCCAAGACTAGTCTGCAGGTCTGGTGCCACCACTGTGCTCAAATTATATACTGTTTACGGTGGGGGTTCTTTGGTTAGATTTTTCACAAGTTTAAATTACATGAAAAGGGGTTAAAAATTTGGCCTTCTTTTGCAGATCACGGGTCCCCACAAATGAAATCCGCTGAAGCCATTGGGAAACACTGCCTGTAACAATTATTTTCTTACAAATTCAAAACTTAATTTCACCACTTTTGCGGTGTGGTTTCATGTTATATGATTATTTCTACTCTGCTACTAACGACTCGGATAGTCCGGTTTTTTTTTACCAATTAGGCTCCTGCAACCTAGTGATCTTATCCGAAATTAATGAGTATTTCATGTTTTGATTTTTCTTGTGACTCCCAGGTATGAAATCTCTGTCTATCATGTTCCAGAATAACTCAAAAAGTTTTATACTGTCAAGATGTCTAGAGGTGGAAAAAAAAATCAGACTGTTTCTGAACGTATATTGTCTGCGAAATTTGTAATTTTTGTTGAGATTACTGATCTGTTTTAAAGAATGGCTTGGCTAGTTTTGTTTTCTTTTAGTCCATCCAAACTGCTGCTAGGAAAGATGTCTTATTGTAAATACTGTACTACATACTACGTATTATTTGTGTGTTAGCACGAGTTTATGTTGACTGTTTTGGAGTAAACATCCGGGCTCCGTAGTAGCTGCCTCTCGATGATGTGATCATGGCCGGTGAAAATTTTAACCTGGTCTCCTTAATCAGAATGTGTATGAAGGATGCTGTGAAGGCAGCGTGGCCGTGCGGTTTGTGAGTCGTACTCAGAAACTGACGACTTTCAAAGTCTAAGGTTTATGTGTTTGACTCGTGAGCTAGGCGGTTTACGTTGTAGTGTCCTTGGGAAAGACACTTCGCTTCCAATTCCTCACTCGACTCAGGTGTAAATGAGTACCTGGCTTAGAGCTGAGGGGACCAGGGCGCTGCACCGCTGGCGACCAGCAGTGGCTTTGTTGTGCCTTTCATTTGTGGTATTGTGTATCTGCATGTGTGGTGTGTATTGTTGTGTGTGTTTGTATTGTGGGTGAGATGTTTAGCACTCTATAGCACTGTAAAACAACTTCCCTGCGGGGTAAATAAAGTCGTATTTATTTATTATTTATTTATTTAAAAAGTGAGATAATTCGAACAAATATCAACAACGACATCAACACTCCACCCCTGGGACCCAGCTGGGCCAGGGTTATGGATGTAGGAATTTAGTCTAAAACTAATACGGGATATATTTTCGTTTGGGATATAGGGTCATCCCCCACTTGCGTAGGCGGTAGGAGGGAGTAACAATGTGACACTCTAGAATAAGAACAGAAAGTTAACGCCCTGAATGAAAGTAATGAAAGTAATGAAAGTAACAATCAACTAACCAACGCCGGCGCCAATTAGAAAGAAGTGGAACAAACAAACAAGAAAAAAAATCAACAACGACATTGTTTCGCTACAGTATTTATGTAAGTGCTAGCCATGTTCCTGTTGCAGCAGAAAAAAAAAACAAAAACCAACAACCGAATGATGTGCTGGAACATCGGGTATTTGACATCAGATTTCAACCATCTTTTTTTTTAGATCCTGTATCTAAGACCTCACCATGGCTTGTTTGGATTTTCTATCTTGATACGTAGTTATGAAGAACTTAGAACATTCTTTGCTGTTACCTGAAGTATTCAGAGACGCTTTGACGAGGTTATGAATAAACGTACCTAAGTAGCATAAAGAAATCGGGTGTCAAACAACCACTGCTATTGCCAATGACATTTGTCCTAAGCTCAACAACCCTAAGGGAGAGATATGCACCATTCAGCACTCTGGTGTGTAAATTTGCGTAGAAACTCCAACGAACTTACGTTGATAAGTTGCACGCCATGTACTTTATATTACAACCTGTGGGAATGGGTAGGGCCTTTCCTTAAAAACATTATTTAGAAATGTTTGTTTTGCCGGGCGTTAAAAATCACCAAAGTACACATGAAGGGCTACATGGCAAAACGCATTACACACCATTCGGGAGGGTGTAGCAAAACAGTCCAGATACAAAGCACATTTTTTGTGAAAGGCGAAATCTAATTCTGAAATAATGTAGACCAAATGTCGTTGTATGGAGTGGAAATATACATAATCATATATTAAATACTCCTACTGCTAAATAAAGCATGCAAAAAAGCTAAAAATTCAAATTGGTGGATAATGTCTTTTGTCCATGTCATACAACCCTTCATATATATTGTGCCTCACAAGAGAACCCGGATCCTCCATTTATTGAAAAACTTCAATGATAATTTATAATCAGTCGTGTCGAGTTTTGCCAAAACGAAATTCATGATATGGAGCATAATCATGAGAATTTCCAACACCGTACTGCAGTTATAAATAGAGCAACGGTTCTCTGAAATAAGTAGCTGCAATTCGAAATCACGACGCTCATTCTAAATTCGCCTAAAGCATTGGTTTTTTACAATTTGATTTTGATGCTTTCATTTGCTCTTACTAATCGGGTCTTCCATTAATCTTTTTACCTACACACAAAGACGCGAAGTTCTGTTTTGATGTTGTATTCCCCATTTTCAAAGCTAACCCATATCAACTTCAGTATTTTGCCTTGTGCTGGATTCCTCAAAACTTCAAAAAAAAAAAAGTGACCTAAGCAAATGTGGAGTGAACATGATGAAATGTTGTGTGTTGAAAGCAAGTAACTGGCAATGCAATTAGCGAGGATTACGGGTCGCACTCCTTGAAATGCTTCAGCGACTTCAGAACGCACTTTAACAGAAGAAAGGAACTTAGCAATTCAACATTCAAGTCGGTCGGTCGGTCGGTCGGTCGGTCGGTCGGTCGGTCGGTCGGTCGGTCGGTCAATCAGTCAGTTCAGTCAGTCAGTCTCAGTCGGTCGGTCGGTCACGCACGTATGCACTCTCTCTGTCTCTCTCTCTCTCTCTCTCACTCACTCACTCACTCAACTCACTAACACACACACTCTCTCTCTCTCTCTCTCTCTCTCTCTCACTCACTCACTCACTCACTCACACACTCACTCACTCACTCTCACACACAAACAAACACAGAGAGAGAGAGAGAGAGAGAGAGAGAGAGAGAGAGAGAGAGAGAGAGAGAGAGAGAATACTCCAATTTCGCCCCAGACTCAAAGAGTTTTTTAAGATAACCGTATGGAATATTCACACAATATAGCCACACAAAGGGATTTGGTTAATCATAAACTTTTTCATGTTGATTCAAGAAACTAACCATCAAACCAAACCCTCTGCATAAACAGATGTTCGGTGTATCAGTAAGAGATGTAATGAAAATCGCTCAAGCAGTTAGTGCGATTGTTTATGTTTTGAGAGGACAAAAAAAGTAGAAGGGTCGATATTATTTTGTTCTCTCCGAGTGTATACACTTACATTTATCAGCCGTGACAAATTTTTTTGTTGTTGTTGTTTTTGTTTTTGACAATGTTGTAGAAATCTTTGCTGAAGAACTGCACTTTCCTTAGACTTGCCCTTCCAGAACTAGCCGGGTAGGCCAACCAGAAAGGGCCTGGTCGACCTAGTTTTTAATAGTTCAGTGGTCTCGTGCTGCCTTAATGTCTGAATCCAGGCCACTTGAAAATGAATAAAGAATGCATAAACTGACATTCTGTGGAAAATAATAATAGTAATCTACTAAAATATAAAATAATATAATATAACATGACATTTATCAGCCGTGACAAGGGCTTTTTTTTTTATTTTTTAAATAATGTTTTGCAGAAATCTATTCTGCAAAAGTGCACTTTCTAGTGGGATGTCCTCCTGTGAGCAGTCGGGAAGTGTGTTTGGGTCACGGGTGAACACTAGGTTCGCACGTGGAAGTTAGGGACCGATTCAGGCAGTAGGTATTTAAGAATTAAATTGCTGTGAAGTTAGAGTCCCTGTAGTGTAGTGGTAACACGCTCGGACTTGCAAGCTGAGAGACCCTGGTTCGATCCCCGGCAGGGACAGAAATTTTCTGGAGTAGGTTTTTTCGGCCCTTCTTCTCAAAATTTGATCATTCACAGTAATTTGGNGGTATTTAAGAATTAAATTGCTGTGAAGTTAGCGTCCCTGTAGTGTAGTGGTAACACGCTCGGACTTGCAAGCTGAGAGACCCTGGTTCGATCCCCGGCAGGGACAGAAATTTTCTGGAGTAGGTTTTTTCTGCCCTTCTTCTCAAAATTTGATCATTCACAGTAACTTGGTAAAATACCTGGTGACACAATGCAACATCTGAAAAATTATCTAACTGAGCTCACCTTCCTCCCCCTTAAATATGAGAGAAAGAATACTATACACTGTATTGCCTTTCCACCCGGTTATACTCCTACACGAGAAATAACCAGAAAGTGATTTTGTCGACCTAGTTTTTAATAGTTTCGCGGTCTCCTGTTGCCTCCACTATAGAATCCAGGCCACTTCAAAATGAATGACGGATAAATAAACTGACATTCTGTAGAAAATATAATAGTAATCTAATAATATAATAATATAATATAACATGACATTTATCAGCCGTGACAAGGCCTTTTTTTATTTTTTAAATAATGTTTTGCAGAAATCTATTCTGCAAAAGTGCACTTTCTAGTGGCATGTCCTCGTACACGAGAAATAACCAGAAAGTGATTTTGTTGACCTAGTTTTCAATAGTTTCGCAGTCTGTTGTTGCCTCCACTTTAGAATCCAGGCCACTTCAAAATGAATGACGGATAAATGAACTGACATTCTGTAGAAATTGCAACAGTCGAGCAAAGCCGCCAAAGCAGAGGTGTGTCTTGGGTGTAGTCAACCGTAACTTTTTTTTTTTCAGCAATAAAACCAGGGCGCTTATCCAAAGAGCACTTGTAACGTGCAAGTTAAAGTTAATTGCCCACCATATTGTGCTCCATTAAATTTCATGACATTTTCAGGTTACCTGTATCATTGCTTTAGCTATACTATGTGAAAGTTCTCTACTATGTGAAAGTTCTATATTATGTAAAAGTTCAATATTATTTGAAAGTTCTATATTATGTGAAAGTTCTATGTTATGTGACAGTTCTATACTATGTGACAGTTCTATGCTATGTGAAAGTTCCAAACGATCATCTTAGAAAGTCTTTTATTTTATACAAACACTGAGAGTCCTGTTGATTTTATTACTAAGTGAAAGGTTTGTTTTTTTTTTTGTGAAAGTTCGATACTGTGTGAAATTTTTTTACTATGTGAAACTTCCTTACTACTGTATTTGAATATTTTATATTTTGTGCAAGTTCTAAAGTACGTAAAAGTTTTATACGATATAAAATGTCTTAGCTATGTGAACGTTTTTATACTATGTGAAAGTCCTGTATTATGTGGAAGTCCTATATTATGTGGAAGTTCTATACTGTGTGAAAGTTCTAAACTATATAAAAGTTCTATACTGTGTGAAAGTTCTATACTATGTGAAAGTTCTATACTATGTGAAAGTTCTATACTATGTGAAAGTTTTATACTATGTGAAAGTCCTATACTATGTGAAAGTCCTGTACTATGTGAAAGTTCTATACTATGTGGACGTCCTATACTATGTGGAAGTTCTATACTGTGTGAAAGTTCTAAATAAACTATATGAAAGTTCTATACTATGTGAACGTTCTATACTATGTGAAAGTTCTATACTATGTGAAAATTATATGTTACGTGAAAGTTCCAAACGATCATCTTTAAAAATCTATTATTTTATACAAACACCGAGAGTTCGGTTTATTTTGTGACACCAGACAACGTCACACGAAAGGTGTTTTATTGATTCTACGATTACTAAAACTCATTAGGAATGTAATTCATTCTGATTCTTTGGTTGTTCTATTACCTGGAACATCCGCGGAACAGGAAGGCAAAGCTGTAACATCCATACTACATGACAACGTATATAATATACATTACACCAAGATAGCGACTAAAAGTAACTTCAGGCAGCTTTTAATTTCTAGTTTGGATTTCTGGACAAACCGCTTGGGCAGAGTTGAGCATTGACATAGTTATAGGCTTTCCTGGTGGTACGATAATATTGCAAACTACAAACTAGATGTGAACTTCACGTCTGATTCTGGGTCGTAACGTGCAATATGATCGTGATCTCATGTCTGTCAGAGATACGAACTTGAAAATTAAATCTATCTAATAAATCCTGATACCTTGCGCAACCTTGGCGCAACCTTACCTCAACGATTGTAATGGTTACTCGTCAGTCAATACTTTACACGGATCGACGCATTCAAAGTTTGACATTAAACCTGCTCTTAAACTGTCGACTAACTGGATTTGGACCGGCTCATCTTATCTACCAAAATAATCTAGAATGCCAACCTCAGCCCGCAAGCTACCGTCAATGGGCCTACCTTGTCACAATGACTGTCTGCCTTTTGTTCTACAATCTTCACACTTTCTACTTAAGTTCTGTTCGAGAATGTTTTGAAAAACGTTTGATATTTGCTGTAGTGTTGCAGTATTCCTTGTGCAGTGGTCATTGTTATAAATATCTGATTTCAAGCTGATGCATCTTTTTTTTTTCATTTCCAGTGGCGTTCTTTCTTGCAAGCCAATGCACAATTTACAATTAAATGGAAAAACAGATCTAAAGATATACATTTATATCGATATAGATCATTAAATTTAGTAGCCAGCTAATTTCCAATGGAGCCTTTTGACAGCGAAATATGATGCAACTTTCTCACACGCCATCCTCAAGGCGGAAATCAAAAACAGGGTCCCCTTGCAAACATATTCTTGAACAATCACACTTCAGGCATTCGAAATAACTATATGTTACGTTTTGAATTTTTAAAATCCTTCATGCGCTACGCTAGCCTATTTGACTGTTTAGAGAAAAAAAAAACGTGCTGTGAATACCGTGATATATCTAAGTATTATCGAAACATTCAAAAACACATGTTATGAGTCTTGCTCTGGCGCACGCAACGACCATTATGCTTGCGTAAATTTTACGACAACGCTCTTAAATTTTTGGTGTGGTCAAAAGGTCAAGATTGGTCGCCTATCTCACGAAGGGGCGTATGCGACATTTTGGGTGTTTTGAGCTGAGAATACTTTTCGAAAGCCTAAAACGAGATTTATGTTCTCACAATGTGGTGCATCGATAGCTCTAATAGTTTAGGAGATACTGAACATTTATGCTTGGACAGCCGTTATAAATTCTAAATTTCATTGCACTTTAAAACGCTGTCCTGAAAAACCAGCAGATGTCGCATACGCCCCAATGTCAGAAGGACGACGGATTATCCAGCTGCCTTTGAACACATTATGCAAATACTTAAAGCTGTGACGTTTGATCATCACCGTCGACAGACAAGCCTCATGTACAGAACTTAATGGCCGTTGACACTTTCTCGACTCAGAAGGATTTGCTTCTATATTTCAAATGCAATGCGTTTTTTTATCTTAAGTTTCCTGTACAGGAATATTCAGGAAAGACAGTATACTAGCGATCTGCAACGTTTCTACGCGGTATGAAATGTTTTACTCGTGAAATTCGGATAAATAGCACTCGTATTCGTATGTGAAGTGTGAGGTTGAATTCAAATTAGTGAAGTATCCAATGATGCCTCTTCTGTCCATTTTCTTTCACCCCAGGTGAGGCCTTCAAAAGTTTTTGTCGGTGCTTCAGTTTAAAACGGTAGTTGTAGACCTTTGCGTGTAAACCGCATTTACTTATAGCACGTCATTTATGTTCCAGTTCATGTTTTTCAAATGAAATATAAAAGGGGAAGGGGTCCAGAAGATGTCACACCACTGCTGTTATCTAGACCACGTGATTTTGTTTTATTCTAGCCTTACGGAAGTCTCATGTCGTAGGCTTTCAATAGACCCGAAGACCCAGATATATTCAAAGATAACTTTCAAATGAAATTTGAACCTTTATTATGATAGCTTGAATAAAAATATAAATAGATATTGTAAATAAAAATATAAATAGATATTGTAAAAGTGGCTTGGCTTTCTTAAGATCGCAGAAGCTCGTAAATAGACAGAGGGCATTGAAAAGAACGGAAGTCGACCTTCTCGACTGCATCTCCGGTTTCGGAAAATTAGTGACGGTTTCATGATTCGGAGGTTTGACTATATCGAATCGAGAGATTACTGAGCACCCTCAGGGCTTACCCAACCTAACGACAATGGGATTTTTCAGTAATCGCGGATACAAATCTGGATCGGTCAGTGCAGAAAGGGCTCAACTTACTGAGGGGCTAAAGTTTGTGTCCACACTCGTTAAGTGAATCGCCACTACCGATTATAGGAACAACCCGAATTAATGAGACTATCAAAGCACTTTATCTGACTATAAAGCCTCAGGTTTACTTACTAGACCTATCATTTTTATGTTTCCCTTTTCTTCACAGAAATGCAAGATGGGACGGTTGTGTATCCGATTCAAAACTGGATGTTTGAGGAATAAACGAAACAATCTGGTGTTCTTAGTTTTTGGGAGTGCATTGTGCACGTTGTTGCTATGGAGAACCTCGATATCGCATGCTGGTAAGTAAGCTCAGGTTTGTTGTTATTAATTTATGGCTATTGTAGTTGTTGTTTTCGTTACTCCCTAGTAGTCCCTAGTGGTGCTGTCGTTGTCGTCGTCGTCGTTGTTGTTGTTGTTGTTGTTGTTGTTGCTGCTGCTGCTGCTGCTGTTGCCGGTGATGATAACTGATTAATTACGAATTTTAAAAATGGGCATGAAAATCCAATTGTAACCACCCCAACGAAAGGAAATGTCTTTTACATTGTCTTGCAAGATAATATATCATACACGCACATTTCATTTATTTCATAAATGAAAGGGAAAATCTCTGGACTTGTGAGTTTGTATAGAATTTCGAGTTCTTTCGATAACACGTGTCAGTTTTTGCCGGACATCCGAAACTAACGATGAAGGAAACTTAGGACGTATATCCCAGGTGGCCCCTTGGGACCTCGAGGGATTTAGAGAGGCCTTTTTGTGCATTGAACCTAGGGAAGAAGGAAAGAAGGTTAAATATAAGCATCTCATAACCAGGAGTCGTCTGCGCTGCAGTGCACTATGGTGTAGGCTACGGAAGCAGAGCGGTGTGCTAGCATATTTTCAAAAGGTTTAAGGCTACCGAATCAGACAGGATTATCAAATGTTGGAAGGAAAGTAATCTAGACTCATCTTTTCCACTTTTGGAAGCGGGATCATTTTGCTGGGCTCAACAGTTTTTTTCCTGCTAAAATCTCAAAAACCTATATTGTTAATCTTGAGTTCAGTTGACCTCCCCTCCTCCCCACACCTCACCATCTTCACAGAGAGTACCGGGACATCTATGGCATTTACAAGATTGGTGTGCAAGCTGGCGATGCAGTGTGGCTGCAGGATCCTTTTGATCTCAAAGAGTTTTCATTAAATGTACTGAATAAAGCGCGACTGGGCGCAAACAGCCAATTTGTTCTGTCAGTTTACTTACCCCGTCCCCTTCGCGAGTAGCGCCGGGATAGCTTAGCTAGTAATACATTTACATACGCACTATACATACTTGTTATACTGCACTGTATAATCAAGTCATAACACGCCATAAACAAGTCACCCCTGGTGTTGTCCCCACTCCGAAACTTTAGCAATGATCTTTGACGAAAAAGGGCTAAATCGATCGTTATAAAAACGCAAAATGCTCAATCGTTCTATCTTGTAAAATATTTATAAATCGACGACCAGAAAATCTCGGAGTGAATAAATTTTATCAGGGTCCGTAGTGCTTCCCCTTCACCAACCTCCCCGCAAATTACAATTAAATAATACCACTAATAATAATGATGATGATGATGATAATTATTATTTTTACGCAGTAGTAGTAGTAGTAGTAATGGTAGTAGTAGGTGGTAGCAGTAGCAAGTAGCAGGTAGCAGTAGCAGTAGTAGTAGTAGTAGTAGTAGTGGGAGTGTCTTGTATTAATTTGTAAATTCAAAAATTGTGCCAAAGTTCCAAAGTTTGGCCTGTGGAGAGTTATTTGTGACGGACAATAACACTTGAATCCATAACAAAACTATTGCTGTTGTCGCGTTGCGATCTAAATTTGCGACATTATGAGTTCATTTTCCGCATCAGTTGATAATAATGAATAATGATGATCAGCTGTTTACCTTATTTGTTTGTGTTGGCTTTTTGCCTCGTTCCTTGTCTGTTCAAGCTTTTTATTTTTCACGACCACTGCTTACATTTTTAAAAATTCTTTACTTTTGCCATTTCACTCTTTAATTTATTTTCCGCATATGAGGAAGGGCGCCAATCCGAACATTTATGTATTAAAATTTGTTAAATTCTTATCGTTTTATTTCTTTCGTTTTTTTTTCTTTTTATTCGCTTTTGTACATTGGACAGACACGGGTCAGAGGCCCATCCCATTTTTGTCCTTCCAATGACAATCGGAAAAACTCGAGCCTGAATATGGACATATATTATGTACACGAGGTATCATCACCCTTCCATTCCACTAAATCCAGTCATGGTACTTAGGAGTGATCTGTTTTACGTTGTACAGATTACAAACCCTTTCCCATGAGTGGAATTCCATTGGGTATTTGATCTCATACTAACTCATAATATATGTGGATGCATGGGAAAACCCTTCGCATCTTTCCAGATATGAAAATAAATAAGTTATTGATGGAATATGAATCCCCATTCATTTCTAAACACTTCGCTTTTATTTGAGGCCAATATCTTTATTAGTTCCAAGGATATGGACAAATTTGTAAACTTAGCGTTGCCATATATAGATTTTGAAAAATTTTAGATTAAAGTCTTGTTAACCACGCTCTCAGAGCGAAGGGTGCTTCATTAAAACACTACAAAAAAACAACATTTAAACCTTAATTTCATTAATAAAATGTACATGAAATGAAATGATAAATAAATGAATTATCTGATTCCACATAGATTTCAGTTTGGCCCAGGAAGTCGAAATTCGATTTTTCAAAGCCCCAGCTCAAAATGACTCACTGCGAAATCCGACGGGTTTTCCAATGCGGCCACACAATATTAGCTGGTAGTGATTTCAGAGATGCATTTCTGTATTAATTCATTCAAAACCAAATTGAGTTCAAAATTCCCACTCTTGTCACTTCACAGTCAATTGAAATATATGTGTGGAAAAACTATGATCTTAACATTAAGCCCCTTTATTTCAAAAATATTCAGAGACCACATGCCGAGTTTTGGAAAAAACGCTCTTCAGTTAAGACGATGATTAAAACGATCACTTTATCATTCCTGACAGCTCTCCAGATTGACTCGGTGGTGTATCATGCTGGAATTGCAGGCCAAAGTCTGAACAAAATCACAAGGTGAGTAAATGACTTGTTAAAGCGCACAGAATGGAAGAATAATTACGGCGTTGGACTCAAGATCTAAAAGCCGTGGGTTCGATTCCCGACCACGATCGTGTTGCGAGTGCCGTGGGAAAGCATTTCATTCACATTATGTCTCAGTCTGATAACATATATAATGGTAACAATAGGATGATCGCTGGCAGTTTCTCAGGAAACAATTTGGTGAGACTGATCTGTCATGTGAGAACACATTCAAATTTGTCTTCAGAACTTTTTGTATGTTAAATATCGACAGAAATTTTACTTTTGATTGACGGTCTGATTGAGTCGAAATCATATCTCTAATGTAGCTATGTAGCTATAACTGTCTGAAAAGGGACATTAAAAACATTATAAATGCGCAGTAACAGTGAGATCTTTTGCCATCTTAAGAATTACATTAACTCTGCATACTGAAAACTACGACTTTCTCTAACAACGGAACCGATTTAGTCGAAATATCGGTATAGTCCATGATTTGTCTATGACTACATGAACTGTATCATTATCATTGTGTCCTTCGAGATAGCCAAAACTACTAAGGGTGCATTCACACCGATTGTACTAATGTAATTATTACGATGGTAAGAGATTCCATCGTTTATGCGCAAACTCTCAACTTAAACGACCATACTCTTTCTATTTCAGTGCCGGTCAGGCAAACGGCACCTACGATTTGAGAAGACAGCACGCCATTGAGGTATGCGGGGAGAAAAATGGCGCCTCTTGGAGCAGTGACCTCGTGGAGGCGCCAAAGTTCCAGGACAGTCCGATTATATCCACCAAACATCGCCTGATGTATTGTCCTGTTGGCAAAGTGGCTTCGTCTTTCTTCACCAGGTTGGTAACTCAACTATGGGAACGGTGGCATTTTCGGTGGAAAAGTAAAATTTAACTTTGCCGTCATCAGCGGCGAGGATTTTTTGATGACCTTTTCAGCGGAAAAATAGAATTTCAACTCTGTCATCTTTAGGGGAGAGTATTTTCTGCCTTTTTGGCAAGGAAAGATCATTGTTCAGCTCAGCTATTTCTGTGCTTTGAATACGTAAAATCCTTCACAAAAAGAATTTTGATGGACAGTCACGAAGGTATGTGAACAGCTTATGTGATAAGACACAACAAAAATTAGAGTTTGTGGCCACAAGTGTCAGCTCAGAATGATGTTAGAAACAACTATGCGAAAATTGTGAAAACTTAGCTTCTGTATTTTTAAGCGTACGTTACAACCTTCAAAAGTTTCCGTTAGTAATGAAATACTCCCACCTCAAGTCTAGCAAAGAAGAGAGAGTTCGTCTCTATCGTTATATGTAAACAGACATGTTTACAGTAATTTTGATGACATATTTAATCGTTGCTGAATGTACTCTTAATAGCTTTCAACACTAATGTAATCCTTACGATTTCCCCTTCTGACCCTCAGACTTCTTCTCTCTTGCTTGTTTTTGTATGTCTCATATTTCTGTTGTCAGTCTCGATAAAGTGTTCAATCACGAAATGTCGACCATTCCTTTAAAATAAATTCATTAGTCTATACATTTTTGTCAACAAAATTTGTGTCAAACCTGGGCAGAATCATATTTAATTCCAGTCCTCCTTACTACGATGAGAGATCCCATCTTCAGTGCGCAAGTTCCCCGTTAACTGAATTGAAGCAGGCTCATAGGCCTAAGCTCAAAAACTGAGGAATCTATACATCTTATGATGTATTTGGATTCTGCATGCTAAAGAAAGTGACTACATGCGATTTTGTTTATCTCCGAATCTAATTCTCGTACCTTAAAACGTTAAAGGTCAGTCAAACTGGGGCGCCATTCGCCCCCGGTGTTTTGGAAAAAGACGTGCTTGGATTGGAAACTATCACACAAAAGAATACAGGAGACCAGTATTTTCTCCAGACTACGCGATCGCGCGATTCGCCTCTTACATTTCAAAATCTCCCCCAAAAACTAAATGAACGCAAGCCGATCACTCATTATTTTTCTGGGCAAAAACTGAAAAGATTGCGAAAACCTAAAATCCCTCTCAAAGGTCACAAATCTCACGCGCAAATTTGTGACGTAAGGGGGAAATGTTGAGCCAATTTCATCTAACCTGTTAAAAAAACGTTGGGAAACACGATACTCTCAAAGAAAAAAAAATACATTTCAAAAAGCATCACGAATTATTTGAATATTCAATTTTTACAATGAATGAAATGAAAACTGCAGTGTGAAAAAATATTGTCATATTTTCGATAGTTTGCTAACACCATCTGATAACTCGCAATGTCACACTTACAGCATTTCAACTGTGTTCATACTGTGCCTTAACTTGCCTTGTCGTTCGAAAATAAAAGTTAAAAATGACTTATTGATTAGTTTTTTTCATTTCACTGTAAAACCCGAAGGAAGCATTACAATCAGCCTGCACGTATGATTACCCCTTGTCCTACGAGTATAAGGCACTTGGGGAATTTGTGTGCCACAGGTGGCTTTTTCAGGACTTCCTTTTGTCGTAAGGGCATTCGAAATAAGGCTTATGTCGCTAAACCAGGAACCGAGTTATCAGGTTTTAACGGTGGATAGAGCCATTCCGGTATCAAGTGTTCGTTAGTTGCGGAAATGATAATAATAGTAATGCGGTTGTAATAGTCCCGTTTACAGGCTAATGCCCGCTCATGCAACTTCACATTATTATTACCCCAGTAGACCTGTACACTCTAGGACTTTCTCCACTCCCTAGGGAGCATACAGTGTCGCAGCCATTTACAGGCGCTGATCACTAGCATTCTGACAATATCTTCCACAGCCTACAGCCTAATTAGAGAGTAAAATCACTTCTGTGGTCAGAAATTGTGAACAAATCCTAGTTTTTGTGAGATATATTAGATGAATTACATAGTAAAAAAAAATAAAAATGGTTTTCTATTGCGATTTCTATTGTATTTTATTTCATCCATTGTATGGGATGACCCTGGCCACTTCAAACGACTATATATCGGGCCAGTATAAAGGTATATTTTAACAAATTCACCAAATGAAAATAATACTCATTAAGCGAATATCATACCAATAACTTCTTTCAGCCAGAAGGCGACTTAAGCCTTATTTTGACCGCGTGCAAGACATCACATTTATACTTCTCTTGAGGCCATATGGCCATCCCTTTACCTGCCAGTACGAACGATATGCAAATATTTATTGGGTGTCATTTCTCAAGCGACTGTTTTCCTGAAAGGAGCATGCATTTCATCTCACTAAACTCCACTATAGAGATTATGTTTGCGAACGAGCTTGGTTATTCGAAAGCTTAATTCGACTTCCCCGTTTGAGCTTGAAATTTATTTGCTTTGTGGTCAATAACCGAAAGTCTTCTTTAACCCTCTAGTGCCCAGCGTATCAGATCTGATACATTTCGTGGAACAAAGAAAAAGCAAACCAAGATCATCACCCCACCATTATAGTGTGAAGTTGCATGAGCGGGCATTAGCCTGGATATGAGACTTATTAACCGCATTATTATTATTATCATTTTGATGCTTGTTTCAGCATAGCGGATCCAGAAGTGATCCAAAAACTGGAGCTCGGACTTTTTGTGCCACTGTAAATAGGGCTGGGCACTAGAGGGTTAATAGTTCGCGGCATTTAAAGAGCTTACTGAAAAAAAAAGATCGCTTAAAGCATAGCCTAATATAGGTCTTTTGTTTCACTTTCAAGCTACCAACTGATACCGCAAAAGGCGGTAAATAAGCTAAAGTTGGTATCCCTAACGATAAGTGTTCTGCACGAAGAGCCACCTCTACGCCGCAGTGAACAGGAACTATCAGTAGATGGACTCTTCGCTGGATCCTGGATCGGAGAACGGAGCACCTATGGGGTTGCCCGGAGTGCAGTGATGTGGCAACCCTGAATAATGAACAATGAACAATGAACAGGCTACACCAAACTTCATACTTCGCTTTCAAAATCGGGAAAGAATGCAAAATAATCCGCCTAAACCTCAGGCCCATCCTGCATAAGGCAGACTGCACTCAGCAGTACATCTTGTACCGTCCTCTCAGATGTGTAAGAAAACGTTCTTTGTTCATCCACCTGACATAACTAGACTGGAAACTTGACAGGAAAAGCTGCGAATAAGTCGTTATGAGAGAGCAGAAACCATGAAATGTTTGTGCTAATATGGACGGAGAAGCGGCAACGAAATTTTCGAAGTGCTTTCTCAACCGTGCTAATCTTGGCATCTATGTTTTAAAAACCACCAACTGCATGTCTAGGGTGTCATAAAGTGAAAGGACGTATTCAATACAAGTGGTATTTTTAGACTCTGTCTCGATGTTACTTGCTGGCCAAGGACGCTACACATAATCGAGAACTTGCGCATTGACGATGGGATCTCTTCTCGTCGTGAGATTTACATTTGGGAACTTGCGCATTAAAGATGGGATCTCTTACCATCGTAAGAATTACATGAATACATCAGTGCTGAATGCACCCTTTGTAGCAGTCAACATGCAGAGTGAAGAGTGCATTCATTCGGGTACACTTATGTACATCTTAGGACGGTAAACGATCCCATCGGCAATTCGCAAGCTCTCAATTGTTGGTTTAACAAGGTTTATTGGGGAAACAAAGTAGTACATAGATAAACATTATAGCAAACGGGAGTACAGATAGAACATCCCGAATTCATCAATCAATCAAAGCAAAATATCATTCGACTAGTCAAGACATCAGTCCATCGACCAGGTTTCTTTCGCCAGCTTGTTCTTGACAGAGCCTCATCTCTGGTGAGTGCCCTTCCCTCCTCCTCTACCCCTACTCTCCNCACCACCACCATCCGCTCCCCAAAGGTTCCGTCTGTACGAACCGCTTAACGAACTTTCATCATCCTACTGCGTTTGTGCGAGGCCAACTAACACAGAGAGCGGAACTGCCACGCTGTTGATCCATTACCAACGCAGAATTTATATTTCACTCACAAAACTTACCAAAAAAAAACAAACAACGCTGTTATTTTGCCACTGAAGAGTAAAGCCACCATACCATACGGTGGCTTTGCTTTTCAGTGGCAAAATAACAGCCTAAAGAGAGAATTACTGAGATGTTTATTACGTGTTCGCTGTTCAGTGACAGAGATATTTATATATATGTAGCCCACGGGTGAAAAAACTTAGCAACCACTTTGATGATCGCGAATTTCCGACGACATGTATTATTCACGGTTGACCGATCAAAAAAAAAAAAGGTCGCAAAATCGCAAAGGTATACGCAGCAAAAGGTCACAGAGAAGCAATAGTTATGATCAATGGGAGTTCGGATTATCCAGGGATGTTTGTGTATGTTGGCGTGGGGGGGGNGGGGGGGGGGGGGGGGGGGGGGGGGGGGGGGGGGACGGTGTTGTATTTGTTAGCGTATGTGTTCGTCTGTCAGTGTGTGTGTGCGTGTGTGTGCGTGTAGTTGTGTGTGTGAGTGTTTGTGTATATGTGCGTGCGTGCGTCCGTGCGTGCGTGTTTGCATGAAATACATTTTTTTTTTTTAAGAATGTGATTCAGCGGACGGCGCAATTGAAAGGATAACGAATAATGTGTTTCCGTGTAGATTATATCGTCGACTTTCATCGTGTTAATTTAGAAGGTTGTATTCCACATTACATGAAAAAAAATCGTAAGACCTCAAACGATAACAGGAACGTTAATAATGATACGTTAGAATCGGCGCAACATGTGTCGACAGGGGCGGAGCCAGGAGAAAAAAAACAAGGTAGGGGAGGTCCACATATTACTGTCCCCTCACTGAGTATCGGGTATATAAAATGCAACTCTAGATTTCATAATATATCCCCCCCCCCCTCTTTTTTTTCTAGTTACTTCTTCAAACAACTGATATGTGAATGGTGAAATTGTATTAGTATACAGAGCATTAATTTTTTTTTTTAATCGGAAAGGGGNGGGGGGGGGGGGGAGAAGAGGGGACGAGCACCCGGTGACCCCCACTCTCCGCCTACTAGATCCGCCAATGCAAGGTAAGCAATGACTGAGGGGATATAAAGAGGGCGAGGCAAGTTCGAAAATAACAGATACAGTCACATCACTGAAACTGACAACAGAAAGAGAGATTAAGAAACAGCAAAGATTGGGGAGGAAAAATAATCTCATTTCTTTTTATAGGTTAAAGATATCTCGCAATACAACATGCTATTAAGCACATGCCATATACCAATTGCAGCCTCCCCCCACCTCCACTCCCTCCTCCTACCCCCACCCACACCCCACACAAATAAAACACCACTAACTTCATAGCTCATGAACTGCAAGAGTTAAAGTAAATATTGGTACGAAATTTTGGGCAGCTTACCAAAAGGCAGTGACTCAGATGTTACAGGCCTAGAGGGAAGCTTTAAAAAATCGCCCGGTAGTGTTTAGTCACTGCATCTATTAAATCTACAGCCTTTTCGGCGCGCGCCTTTTCGCGTGGCCTTAAATGAAGGGATCACCTTGAAACATGAAAGGCTGCAAGGCTGTGTAAACACCCATGATAATGATGATGACTGAGAGCTTGCGCATTAAAGATGGGATCTTTTACCATCGTAAAAATTACATTAGAGCATTGGTGCTGAGTGCGTGCACCCTTAATGGCGTTCAACGGGCAGTTAATGTGATCCTTACGACGGTAAGAGATCCCACGGTTTATGCGCAAGTCCTCAGTTATTTGTGGGCAGGGTTGTTAAAGTTACTTTTAAAAAGAATTGTTACAATTACTTTTCTGAAAGATGAGTATTTGTTATTACTTTACTTTTTTGAAAGCAATTAATAATCATTGGTATCAATGGCCATTTATGTTAATACCTTTTAAAAAAAAAAATCTGCTTGTTCACAAGGAACTTAACAATTTTACGAAGTGCACAGCCTGTTTTAGAGTGAAATCTTCAAAATACAATCCTGTGTGTGTTAGTACAGTGACTTTCAGTCACCCAGTTTGTATTTTATTATTATTCCAGTATCATCTTTATGATCCTTCAATCGTATGTGTCGTTTATTCGATCCCAGGAACCGTAAATCTCGCTTTATCAAACGCATTGTGTTGAAAGCTTTTTCTCCTGTATACATTAGAGTTATTGTTGTTTTTTCTTTCGGTGAAATTAAAAATCTATGAGGTTTTAGGTTTGGGATTCGAGAATCAGAAAGGGTAATCAATTGGTAATTTTGTAACTTTGATCTTCTGTGGCTTGAAACGACAGATTTAATGGCCCCTTCCCTCTTCCTCTTTTAGCTCAATGTCATACAGTCTCAAATATGCCTGGCTACCTTCATTCCCTGCCTTCCTTCCTTCCCTGCCATCCACCTTCTCTCCTTCTTTTGTTCAGTCATTCATTCATCTTTTATTAGATAAACACAGTAATACCTTGATATCAACTATCGGTATGCTGTACGTTCCTTACTAAGTATACACTCCTAATGCATCGATTTTTCCCTTCTTACCTTTTAAAATAAAACCTTGATCCCAAGTTACAAAGTATACTTATAAAGTAAAGTCTCATTATGAACTATAAACGTGAATGGTCCCACTAAGCATAAAGCATTTTCCTCAAGAAATCGACCCAGTCACAACAGACTGGAGATAGCACGTGATCATAAAACATGCAGCTCGGCGCCACTGGCATGTACCGATTCGGATTAGACCAATATCGCACTTAGTTTGACGGGATTGGTGGAAAGAATCACGACACTGGACAGCGGATTCGCTTATGACTCGTGACGCAATGGGGGTGATGACATCTCTGTGATGAGTGCAGGCCAAGTGCGTTTGCAACCGGCCGACCGAATCCTCTTAGTAAGTAAGTTGTATTAAATTGTAAAACGTGTAAAACGAAGAGATAAAGCCTGACACCGGCGTATTCTGGTTTGCACGTGACGGTTACAGTAACGTTATTCAATCCTCACATATAATGATTGATTAAAAACTTAAAATATTTGCGGTCTGGTGTCTGTGTTCCAATTCTACAGCCATCCTACTCAGTCCTGCCCCACCTCCCGACTAAACCCAGATAAGGTCGCCCCTCTGATCCCCCTCCCTTACACCGCGGGCGGCCCCACACGAGACGACACATCCTTTCCCCCGCCCTTCATCCCTTCCCGCTGGACACCTTATCCGGTCCTCTTTTTTTCAGGAGGGGGAGGAA